>PKML01043689.1:200234-239337 GCA_002933935.1 Eutrema yunnanense | reverse complement strand
GAAAAATCTTGTAAGAGAAAGGAACGACAAGGCTTATCTTCCTTAGATAAATGACTTGGGATTTGATAGATAGAATGGTTAAGATAAGTTGGAATGAATGATGAGTGAAAAAAGGGAGATGGTGAGAGAAAATCGGGTGTAGGCTAAAGAAAGAGCCTAGGGTGTAAAAAGAAAAAGAAAAGAAAGCGAGAAACTCTAGGAGATACCGTGTATCTAAGTTGTCTAAACTCTAGTTATATATATATTAAAAAAAATAAAAAAAAATAAAAAAAAAAGAAGAAGAGAATAAGAGTTTAGACCAAGAAAAGAAATTCTCCTAGAGTGTTAAGAAAAAGAAAAGAAACGAGGTTGTGAACAATTTGTATATCTAGCCAAAAAAGGGCTATGGGTTTTATTTACGGGATAAGAGATTGTGAGACAATGAGCTTAAGACGAGAGATTAGAAAGCTAGGATAGGATGGAAGATAATCTTTGATACATCATTGTTCTATTCCTTCCTTGCTTTTTCGAATTGCCATGCATTACGTTTTTGTGAGAGAAAGTCACCCGTAAAATTTGAACCTCCTCGTATATTGCTTTCTAGCCTTTCTCACCAAAACCGATTGAGAATGTATTAGATTCCCTTATGTGAGACCGCACTTGAAAAGATTTAATTGAATGTTAAAGAGTTGGTTGATATGAATGCTTGTGGATTCTAAAGTCTTAGGCACTAAAGTAAAAGATTCAAGTTGCGATAAGTATGGAGAAGTTCGTTAGAGTAGAAGCGATTTTGGCATTATGGCATTTTTATCTAAGGACATTGAGTTGAAAGTTTGATGTGTTTCCTTTGGGATATGAGTCCCCATCTTCAAACCTCTCTCCTTGACTTACTTTGCTTTATTCCCGTGAAGAAGCTCGATCTTTCCGTGAACCGGGCTTGTAAATAGTCTAGTCGAGGGTGAATGGCCGGATTGTAAAGTTGATCTCTAGGAGGTGAAAACCGGATGTTTCTTCGCTCTTGAATCGCGGTGAGAGCTTGGTTTGGGAGCATGAGTCTCACCGCTGTTGGAGGAGAGATGCTAAACTTGTAGCCATATGAGTTCCCCGCTCTTCCCGCTAGAAATTTTGCAGCGCTGAGGTAGAATGCATCTATCCGCTCGATCTCTTTCACGCCCCCGGGTAAGTTTCTATCCTTTACCTTGCCCGGCTCAATCCCATTAGCTTCCAATATCGGGGTGATGATCCCGCCCACACTCAATTGCGGAGTTTTGTCTGTGGTCGTTTGCGCCCACTCTTTGTAGTGGATGAGTTGTCGCACAAGTATTGTTACTAGTGCCACCTTGCTATAATTCCCCTCGAGAACGTGTCCGTCTTCACACGTGACAAGGCGCGGTGCAAGCCCTATGTCTAGCAAAGCCATTTCCTCGTCAACAATGTAGCCCGTTTCACGCCTTGCAAACAATGAGTGTGCTAGTGCCTTGTGCACGTAGCGGATGGCGGGATGGCGGATGGCGGATGACTTGGTAAGACCGGAGACAAAAACACCGCTAGGCCCAATTGTGTTCCATAATGAACGGATCTCATTGGATGAGATGTTGAAGTCCGCGTTGGCCATGGTTCCTATCTCCTCAAACCCGAAAAGTGCACTCAGCTTGCGAAAGCTCATATGGTAGTGCGTGCGGTTCACGATAAACTTGATGAACCCATGAACCGCATCATCTTTCGATTTCCCGTGCTTGTAGAACGTGGCGGTCAAAGAAGCCAAGAATTGGCAAGTGGCTACTTCATACGCGGGATATGCCATAGCGAAGAACTTTTCGAGGCCCATGTTTTTGTATATCTCTTGCACATCCTCGAGAATCCCGAGCTCATTTAGAAGAGCATGATCCGGGTATCTAGTTGCTTTAAAGCCCACGCTTCTAAACTTCTTGTAAGCCTCCGCATAAGTTAGCGGCGTCGGCTTGGGCTTTGTAACTTTCTTCTTTGACATTATGACCCGGTCATCACCACTACCGCTTCTACTCTCACTATCGCTTTCTTCCACGACATTTTTCTTTCTTGATTTGACAACTCGCTTTCCCCGTGCTTTTTCTTTTTGAGCTTGACTTAAATCAGCTTTAGGAGCCATTGTTCCTATAAAAAGAACAAAACTCAAAGAGAAATTAGCAAAGGTTGTGAAATTTTATTGAAATTTTCAAATAAACTCTAATTTCACAATTTTTGGCAATGATACATGATAATTTCGATTCATATGTATCAATCAAGACCAAGGCATGCCAATACAAGTGATATCCTCTTTCATCAACCAATTCCCCCAAAATTTTTGGAATTTTCGTCACTATTCATGCTTAAGAACCCTAAATCTCCAAAATCCAAAATTTTGTCATGAACTCAACAAATTAGTACCCAAATCCAACATCTTAATCATAGTCAAGCATAGCCCAAGCACATACAACCGATTTCTACTCTCAATTCAACAATCCCATGATTTCTAAACTTTTTGAAAATTTGCTTGTTCTTCATGGAAAAGAGAGATGGGATGGATTTTACTTTGAGTAATGAAAGAGAGAGTGCCGAAATTGCTGTTGGAATCACAAGGAGTTCAAGAAATCAAGGTTGAAGAAATTGAATCAATGAGAAAAATTTTTGTAGAGAGGAAGAAGAATGTTGCGAAGGAGGAGGAGAGAAAAGAAAGAAAGAAATCGTGAGGGAGAGAGAGAAAAGAGAGAAAAATCTTTGATTAATGAAATTCAACATGGTTTAGTGGTCAAAATCGAAGCAAAACCGAGTCAAACCATCACATAACCGGGTCAATGCACGAGTTGACTTACCTGGGATAATCGCATCGGCCGACCTCCGACCGATACAACCGACCGATATGACCACTGTTTTTTTTTTCGATTTTTCCTGAAATAATATCGGGCTGTTGTATCGGTACAAGACCCACCGATGGAGTTTTAAGAATTCGACGGACAGTCCCATCGGTTGCTTGAGACCGATACCTCACACCGATATAGCCACTTTTTTTTTCGATTTTTCCTAAACTTCCATCGGCCTCTGGTATCGGTACGAGGTCCACCGATGCCTTTTTATGAATTTGACGGAGTGTTATATCGGTCCCCGGAGACCGATACCTCTGACCGATGTAGGTGCATGATTTTCAAAAATTTTCCTTCTCATCCTTAACCCGAAACCGAACCTAAGAAACCTAAAAACATGAAACATAAGCATAAAAAGAAGCAAGAAAAATTGAAATATGTACAAGGATAGTCATGGGAATGCCTCCCAAGAGCGCTTGTTTAAAGTCACTAAGCTTGACTTTGCAAACTCTTTTAGGCGGGAGACGGGTTCGAGAGCGGAACCGAGATCCCTTCCTCGATGAATGCTGATGCTGAGTACGGTTTGAGTCTGTGCCCGTTAACCGTAAATTCCCCGCCAGTGTTGTTCCATAGTGTCACCGCTCCGTAAGGCTGTACTTCTTTGACTTTGAACGGTCCCGACCACTTCGACTTCAATTTTCCGGGAAACAGCTTCAACCGGGAATTGAAAAGCAGCACTTGGTCTCCAACTTTGAAACATTTCTTGACAATCTTCTTGTCATGGAACGCCTTAGTCCGTTCCTTGTAAATCCTTGAGCTGTCATAGGTATCGAGACGGATCTCATCTAGCTCATGTAGTTGGATTAGACGTCTTTTCGAAGCCGTCTTAATATCGAAGTTCAGCAACTTAACCGCCCACAATGCTTTGTACTCCAATTCAACGGGGGCAAATGACATGACTTCCCATAAAGTAGGTTGAACGGTGTAGTACCAATGGGAGTCTTGAATGCGGTTCGTTATGCCCACAAAGCATCGTCTAGCTTCTTGGCCCAATCTTTCCTCGAGCTACTCACGGTTTTCTCCAATATTGCCTTGATTTGGCGGTTCGAAACTTCCACTTGTCCGCTCGTTTGAGGGTGATAGGGTGTGGCAACCTTGTGTTTGACTCCATGCTTCTTGAGCAAGCTCTCAAAGACCTTGTTAATGAAATGACTTCCACCATCACTAATCACCACTCTAGGTATTCCAAACCTCGGGAAAATGATTGTCTTGAAAAGCTTAATGACCACCTTGGCGTCATTAGTTGGGCTCGCAACGGCTTCGACCCACTTAGAAACATAGTCCACCGCCACCAATATGTATTGGTTTCCGTAAGACGAAGAAAATGGTCCCATGAAATCTATTCCCCACACATCAAACACTTCGACTTCTAAGATGGGATTTTGAGGCATCTCATCCCTTCTACTTATGTTGCATTTTCTTTGGCAAGCATCACATGACGAAACGTAGGTGTGAGCGTCTTTGAACAAGCTTGGCCACCATAACCCGGAATTAAGCACTTTTGTTGCGGTTTTGAAGGATGCGAAGTGCCCTCCATATACCGATCCATGACAATGATATAGCACTCCATTCACTTCTTCCTCCGGGACGCACCTCCGGTAAAGACTATCCGAGCATCTCTTGTACAAATAAGGCTCGTCCCAATAGAAATGAGTTACATCTCTAAAGAACTTCTTCTTGTTGTAGCTGTCCAAGTTTGATGGTTCCTTCCCGCAAGCTAAATAGTTCACGAAATCAGCATACCACGGCAAACCGAGATCACTCAAACTCTTGACCTCCTCTAGTTTCAACCCCGCGTGATAGCTTTTCTTCAACATCCCAACAATCATAAGATGTTCTTCGGGAAGAGAATCATCTATGGGAATTGTCTCTTCAACTCTTAATCTAGACAAGTGGTCCGCAACGCCGTTTTCAATACCTTTCTTGTCTTTAATCTCCATATCGAACTCTTGAAGAAGAAGAATCCACCGTAGAAGCCTCGGTTTGGCATCTTTCTTTGCTATCAAGTGTCTCAAGGCGGCATGATCCGTGTATACGACGATCTTGGATCCCACCAAATAGGAGCGAAATTTCTAGAAAGCATAAACCACCGCTAAGAGCTCCTTTTTCGTGGTTGCATATCTCGTTTGAGCATCATCCAAGGTTCTACTAGCATAGTAGATGACATGAATCTTTTTGTCTTTCTTTTGACCCAAAACCGCGCCAACCGCAAAGTCACTAGCATCACACATGATTTCGAATGGAAGATCCCAATCCGGTGCTTGCACAATTGGAGCACTCACAAGAGCTTTCTTGATTTCCAAAAATGCCTCAAGGCATTCTCCATCGAAATTGAACTCTACTTCTTTGCAAAGAAGCCTTGTTAGAGGTCTCGCTATCTTCGAGAAATCCTTGATGAATCGTCTATAAAACCCGGCATGGCCCAAGAAACTCCGAATGCCCTTCACCGTGGTTGGCGGTTCCAAACCCATCATCACTTCGATCTTAGCCTTATCGACCTCAATGCCCTTTTCCGAGATCTTATGCCCCAAGACAATGCCTTCTCGCACCATGAAATGACATTTCTCCCAATTCAAGACGAGATTTGCTTCTTCACACCTAGTGAGTACCTTGCAAAGATTTGACAAACAAGAAGCAAACGAGGCACCATACACAGAAAATCATCCATAAACACCTCTACCATGTTCTCAATTAAGTCCGAGAAAATAGACATTACACACCGTTGAAAAGTCGCGGGTGCATTACAAAGTCCAAATGGCATTCTTCGATATGCGAAGGTACCATAGGGACATGTAAAAGTCGTTTTCTCTTGATCACTGGGGTGGATTGGAATTTGAAAGAACCCCGAATATCCATCAAGGAAACAATAATATGGGTGATTTGCCAATCTTTCTAACATTTGGTCAATAAAAGGCAAAGGGAAATGATCTTTTCGAGTAGACGAGTTTAGTTTTCTATAATCTATGCACATCCTATGTCCGGTTATAGTTCTAGTGGGAATCAATTCATCTTTATCATTCTGTATAACCGTTATCCCACCCTTTTTGGGAACCACATGAACCGGTGAGACCCATGTACTGTCCGAAATGGGATATATTATCCCCGCATCTAGAAGTTTAAGAATCTCCTTCTTAACCACTTCTTTCAAATTCGGGTTTAACCGTCTTTGATGTTCAATAGAGCTCATAGATTCGTCTTCTAGATGGATTCGGTGTGTACATAGAGAAGAGGAAATTCCTTTTATATCATCTAAAGAGTAGCCTATTGCTCTTCTAAATTTCCTCAACTCTCTCAAAAGGGCGGTCAACTCATTTTCATCTAAACTCTCATTTACTATGACCGGATAAGACTCATTTGGACCTAAGAACGCATACCTTAGTCCACTTGGGAGCGGTTTGAGATCGACTTTTGGGGCTTTGAGTTCGCTCCAATCCTCATCGAAACTAGTCTCACCATTGCTAGTTTCTTGCTCGTCCTCTAGGTCGACATCTAAAGCACTCATGTAGTCGATTTCCAAAGCACTTACATTGTTTTCCAATCCGTCTTCAACAGTTTCTTTGTGCTCTAGTTCCAAAAACGAATTTTCTCCAACTAGTGCTTTGTGCGAGTCTAGCAACTTCATGTAACCAACACTTTCTCCATGAAGATACCCATTCTCTCCATGCTCTTTAGTCAAAGCAATTTGAAGATGATCCTCCAAGTTCAACTCTTCTAGAAGCTCATCCGCTAGTTCCTCCATAGTTTCAATGTAGAAGGCTTGACCATCAATTGTGGGCTTCTTCATCATTTCATTGATGTCAAAGTTAAGCACATCGTCTTTGCCCAAATGAAGATCAAACTTCCCTTTTCGCACATCTATGATAGCCCCGGCGGTGGCTAAAAATGGTATTCCAAAGATGAGAGGATCTTTGGGTTCTTCATCCATTTCAAGAACAACAAAATCGGTGGGTACCTCAAAATCTCCAATTTTCACCGGTAGATCTTCAAGCATTCCAATTGGGTGTCTTACCGACCTATCCGCAAGCACGAGAGAAATTTTGCAAGCTTTGTAGGCCGTGAAGCCTAGACGTTTTGCCACCGAGAAAGGCATCAAGCTTACACTTGCTCCAAGGTCACACAAGCAATGTTCAAAGGCAAGTGGTCCAAGAGCGCAAGGAAGAGTAAAACTTCCCGGATCTCCCAACTTCTTTGGTATGGCTTTCCGTTGAATTATTGCACTACACTCATGGGAAAGCACAACCATTCCTTCTAAGTCCTTGGTTCTATCCTTGATTGCATCTTTGAGAAACTTGTTGTATTGTGGAACTAACAAGAAAGCATCAACCAAGGGCATAGTCACTTGGACTTTGTTAATTTTCTCATCGAAAATCGCCCTATATTTCTCCATGAGTTGCATCTTAAAGCGGCCCGAAAAAGGAAGCTTGGGTTCATAAGGTGGCGGGACAAAGGTAGTCTTCTTCTTTGTAGGTGTTACCGCAGTTTCGTCTTCTATAGTCCTTGTTCCTTTAGCTTTTCCCAAAACAGCATCTTCTTTACCCACATTTGCTTCATTCTCAATGACCACCTCCCCACTTTGGTTCTCAATGTCCTCGTTGAGATTAGATGGAAGCTCCCGTGGGGGAAGCTCTTTTCCGCTACGCAATGTGATAGCGTTACAAAACTCCTTTGGATTAGCTTCTGGTTTTTCCGGTAAGGTACCTTGAGGGCGTGATGATGAAGCAACTCCTCGTCCTTCGATTTGTTTGACCCGAGACGACAATGACTCAAATTTGGAGTTGATGTCATTGTAAGAACAGTCCACCTTGTTGTGGATTTCCGCCATTTTCTTACTCAATTCCATGGCTCCTTGAGCTTGGCCTTGTAATAGTTGTTGAAGCATGTTCTTCATCTCGTTGTCTTGAGGCGTTGTGTTACTCGATTGTCCTTGCTGTGCAAAACCGGGTGGGTGAGATTGTTGCTTTGGTTGAAACCCACCTTGGTTTCCTTGAAAGTTGTTCCTTGGAACAAATGGTCTTTGTTGGTTGGTAGAGATGAAGTTCTTTTTTGAAAACCTTGACCTTGAGTGTTTTGTTGGGGATACACTTGGTCTTGAGGGTTTGCGACATTGTTGCTTCTATAGGAAAAATTGGGATGATTCCTATAGTTTGCGTTGAAGCCACCTTGATAGCCACCTTGACCACCCACATAATTGACTTCTTCTTGCTTATCATCATGCTCAACTCCCTCTTGATGGCCTTGGTTCTCATCGAAGTCACCAACAAAGTTAACGGTTGATTGTGAGACTTGGATAAGCTTGTCCAGCTTGTCATTAAGAGCTTTAATATCATGTCTCGTCTTTTGGTTATCGAAGTCTCCACCTCCTCTTGAAAATCTGTCATAGTCTTCTCCATAGTTACCGTCGCTTTGAGCCAAGTTTTCCACCAATTGTAAACCGTCATCCACCTCCTTTCCCAAGAAATTTCAATTGCTTGCGGTATCAAGTAGCATACGAAATTTGGGAAGAACACCACGGTAGAGAGTGCTTAGTAGAGACTCATCCGAGAAACCATGGTGAGGACATTGTATGGTGAAACCCTTGAAGCGTTCCCAAGCTTCACAAAAACTCTCGTTCCCTTTTTGAGTGAAGCTTGATATCTCATTTCGAAGCCTTGCTGTTCTTGTGGTGGAGAAAAACTTTGCAAGAAAAGCCTTCTTGCATTGGTCCCAAGTTTTGATTGAATCTTGTGGAAGGTTCTTTTCCCATTGATGTGCCTTGTCTCCAAGTGAGAATGGGAACAAACGCAACTTGAAACCATCTTCCGAGACACCATTGATCTTTGTCATACCACAAATGCGATCGAATTGATCCAAGTGATCTAATGGGTCCTCCATGGCCAGCCCATGAAACTTGTTGTTTTGCACCATAGAGATAATTCCGGATTTGATCTCAAAGTTATTGTGTTCAACCGGTGGTGGTGCAATCCCTTGGCGGTTAGCATGTGTGTTTGGTGCATCACCGGCTCCAATTGGTCGTGGAGGTCGTGGTGGATGAATTGGAATTCGGTTCACACCAACACCTTGGTGACCAACACCTAGCACGGGTGCATCTTGGTTTTCAATCGGAGGTCCTTGTTCACCCTCCATTCCTAACCGTTGAAGGTGTCTCTCTCTCTCTTGTCTTGCCCTTGTGTTTGCTCTTTCTAGAGCACGGATGTTGTCAACACGGTCTATAAGATTTGATGTGCCTTGTGATCTCGTGTTCATACACCTATAAGAGAAAAGGGGAAAAACCAAGTGAAAGAGATTAGTAACAAATTAAAAATAAAACTTAGTCTCAAGAAGATTTAAAATCCTAATGATTAATGCAAAACCCAAATGGCAACGGCGCCAAATTGATAGTAGGATTTTTGCTATCAATTACTCAAATCCTACTCATGTCATTGTAGTGTTTGAGATATCGAACCATAATGGGTTGAGATTAAAAACCAAGAATACATAAAACTTCTTAATCTAAGCAATTCAAGAATTGGTTTTGTAGCAACCTAAAAGATATTGAAAGCAAACTATTTTCAACTAAAGCAAAAGATAGAAACTTAAACAAGAATGCAAATTACGGTTCAAAGAAAGTTCTAAAAACGAATCCAAGGGTGAAGTATGCGATTGTTGGTAACTTTAGTGGTTCACAATGATGCCAATAAACTCAAGAAATGCTAATCTTTAGACTATGATCATTTAACAAGACTAATCCAATTCCTTGGAATTAGTCCCTTTGGAAATTACTAAATCAAGAACAAATTCACATTTGTGATTTAATAACTTTCAAGCATTAAAATCAAGATCATTTAATCAATAAACACCTTAGACAACTATTCCCATATGCTAAGAGTGAAAATCCCTTGATTAGTTCATTGGGGAATTTCATCGAACACCTTCCGGGCGAGAAATTCCCTATGATCTAAATCAACTTGATCATGGATGATTTAGCATTAAACTCACTAAACAAGGAAGGATTATTAATAATCAAAGCCCTACCATCATTGATTCACACTAAAATTACCTAAATCTACTTCACCCAAGAACCCTAGAAAACTACTCACAACACATGGTTTTCTCCACAAATCCCATAAAGGAAGTGTTTAGAATCATGGAAGATGATAAGAAAATAGATAGATGATATAATCCAACAAGAACTTGCATAAATCACTCAAGAATCTCTTAATCTCCCTCTCAAAACCTTAAACACGTTTTTTGTTTAAGTCTAAAACAAGAGTTCTGTCCATAATTAGGCTTAATTGCTTAAGTAAATACAGGTCGGGTCGGGTCAACCCATCGGATTGAGTTTTCAGCGGGTCGCATCGGCCTCCTGAAACCGATACATCCCACCGATGCAACTTTGGATTTCCAGAATTTCGCATCGGTCGGGTGTATCGGTGGGTTGCCGACCGATGGACTTCTTGACGTCGATGCTGTGAGCTTCCATCGGTCTGCTCCTGCCCGATACATCACACCGATATGATCCTCGGATTTCCAGAATTTCCATCGGTCGGATGCCGACCGATTGACTTCTGCCTTCGTTCTTCGTTCTGCATCGGTCCCCTGCGACCGATGCCTCTGGCCGATATTGCCCCTTCGGATTTTTCTTCTTCTTTCGTTTGCCTTCTCCGTTCCACGGGTACGTTCCGCTCGGTATAAGGTCTTCCTCTAAACTCCATCAAACACCTGAAACACTCCAATTGTACCAAAACTCTCTAGGACCTACCTAAAATCTATTAACTTCTACTTACGAATGCAAAACTATAGAAAAACTCTATGCAACTACAAAATAAGGCACAAAAACTAGATGATATGCATGACAAAAAGAGTTAAAATATGCGAATATCAAACCACCAAGTCCGGCTGCATCGACTATCCCAGAGTCGCAGAGTCAAGCTCCTCGAATCATGACCATCGAGGAGTTAGTCCAACAACCGGGCCAGGACTTGCACATCCGGCTTGATCCACATCGAGTTGGAAGATCGACATGGTAANNAAATGAGTTAGGAAAGCATTAGATGAAGAACATGCATCCTTGATTGTTCACTCTGTTGTGTGATCAGTGTGTGTAGTGTAGTTAGAATGAGGTGATCGTCACCGGAGAAGGGAACGGTGGTACGATTATGTTTGTTGTGAGCCGAGACTTGCGGAAGAAGTCAGTTTGCATCGGGGTGGGTATTCCCGGGCCCAGAGAAATATGGTCCAAAGTGGACTGGGCTATGAGATGCCGTGTAAATATGGTCCGTGGTGGGCTTGGCTATCGAGATGCCGTTGAAGTTGGAGTTATTCCCTTGTGTGTAAATTGTTTGTGCGCTGGTAGAGCGTGATGTTTGAGCTTGGTTAGATTTATTCTTAGCGTATTTAAAAAGTAATGTTTGGATGTGTTGAAAGTGTAGGTTTAGTTCTCACTGGGTAATCCAAATTACTCATCCCTCTCTCTTATTTTCAGCTGAGTCCGATGAGGACGAGTTTGTAGAACTAGATAAGTGATTCCGGTGTGGTGTGCGGTTTTGGGAGTTCGGAAGTTCTCCTCTGGGTTTTGTTGGCATTTTCTGTCATTTCATTTAAAGACAATTATTCGTTATTTGCTTCGGATTCATGTAAGATTTATGTTGGATTTTTAAGATGATTATTTGGGATTTAATAAGAAGTATTATATAGAGCGTGGATATTGTGTAATGAGTTATTGTTGTTAGCCGACACGTCGTCTTTACGGAGATAAAGAAGCGGGGTCGAGGGTGGCATTGCCGATTCGTCTGGTCCCTTCGGGAAGGCGGGGTCGGGGTGTTACAAGTGGTATCAGAGAGGGTTACGAGTAGTGAGAGATAAAATTCTAGGCCAGTGGTATTAGGAAAAATCGGTTTTCAAAGTTTTCATATGGGGATTTTTCAAAATTATAAAACCACCACCTAGAATAACTCTCTGGTTTGTGTTATTTTTATTTGCAGGGAGATCAGTCTTTACGGGACCGGACTGACTCACTTGCTATCGGGTGTGCGGATATCGCCAAAGAGAGCATAAGGTAACCATCAAGGATAAGTGCCGCAATTTTTGGATCGCCGAGTTGTTTGACCAACTCCCAGGAGCTTCGTGGCTTGTAAGGTTTGGAAGCCTTGGACCAAGTGTGATTGTAATGGAAAATCCTCGAGGCGTGGAACAAAAGTGAAGTTCTAAGGTGGGCAATGAACAACATAGTGATTGGGTATCACGTAGCGAACAATGGAACGTTCCTACTAATAGCTGGATGTGCCCGAGAGAAAAGATCTGGAGGACGAGATCTTAAAACGAGAACGTCGGTTACATTTCTCTACATGTTTGGGAAGCGCCCTAAAGTAAGTGACCGGAACCAGTGTGGAAGGACACCACACCTATATTTCTTCAAGGAGCGTGTACGGGTTTGGATGATGATTATCTGACGAAAAAGATATCATAGGAAGTGTAAGGCGTGCGGATGGTGACAAGTATCATTACCCGAATGGAAAGGGATATGGTGACAAGTATCATTACCCGAATAGAAAGGGATATGGTGACAAGTATCATTACCCGAATGGAAAGGGATATGGTGACAAGTATCATTACCCCAATGAAAAAAGATATGGTGACAATGGAATATGCTACTGGTCAGCCCAAAGCGAATGCGGTAAGGAAGCAACTTGGGTAGTTGCAACGCGGACGGAGTAAGAAAGAACGAAGAAGCAGAAATGGACATGATAACTTGTATAGTTCAGTGAGGCTTTGGAACAAGCCTCGGATAATGGTCATCCGTCGAACAGAGGGGTGTAGAAAGAAGGACCCTTGTCAAATGCGCGGAAATTACCAATCTGGTCGGGTGTTATGGGAACTCACTAAGGCTAGGTGGTAATTGAATTTTCCTAGGGAAAGTGAAAGGAATTCACTAAGGACGGTGAAAAGGAATTCGCCAAGAATGTAAGGAGAAGTTGCTAACATTTGGAGCTATCCCTGGTGCAAGGACTTCAAGGGAGCGTTAGGAAGTAACTTCGAAAAAAAAACAGATGAAAACGTAAATCCCAATTGGAACGGGGATCCCCAACGAAATCCCCAACGAAAGTGTTAGGAAAACACTACGACGGCTTGATAGGTTGGACAACCTTGAAACGGAAATCAATTGTGTAATAAGAGTGAGCGCAACAGAAGCGTGGTGGTTCATAACCCACAGATCTCATGAAGTCATAAAGGTCGTGGCTATCATCTATCTTCAGCATGGTGTGAGGTAAGGAAAGAATGTTTGCTTGCGCAATAATCATCGCTACAACGGCACAACACCAGAAGGTCCATGGGGAAAATCCATTTGGAAGTGGAGGATTCTCATCATGATTAGAATTGCTCGAAGGATGAGTGTTCTGTCTAAGCCTTGGAAAGTTAGCAACTATGACACTAGACGTCCCATGTGTTCATACGGGTATTCATCGGCTTTAATCATACTCAAGGACAAAGATGGTGTTTCGCTCTACGGTAAAGATAAACCATTTTCCGCGAAATGGACGCTGGAAATTAAAGCATCACCCACCCACCCTTGTTATATATGAAGCAGTAACCTTGCAAGCAACCCCTAGGAGGAGGACACTCCGAGGTTTGGTCGGGATGTTACGAAGTTCGGTTGGAAACCAAGTGGGGGAGAAGTAGTCGCATGAATTCGAGGACGAATTCCGTTTAAGTGGGGGAGAATTGTAACATCCCTAAACCCAGGCCCATTTTCCCCCCAAGCCCATTTCCACTTTATGTGAAAAGTCTCACATCGGAAATTTCTCCCAAAGACCCTCCTTCCTTCCCCCTATATAAAGAAGAGAGGGGAGCTCTCAAATCCCCACACCAAAATAAGAGAGTCCGAGAGAGAGAGAGAGGGAGGTCGCCGAAGAGCTGACCACCCACCACCGGAGTTCGCCGGAAGTTCGCCGGAGTCCACCGGAGTTCACCGGAGCTCACCGGAGTTCGCCGGAAGTTCGCCGGAAGTTCGTCGGAGTTGCCGGAGCCACCGTCGCCGCCGATTTTCTCCGTCGTCTTCTCTATTCAGTCACCTTCGTCAGATCTGCAAAAGGCAACGGTGAGGATTAGATCTAGGTTTTCCATACATTGATTCATTCCTTTTTGGTATGTTGAGCCTAGATCTGATTAGGCTAGGGCGTGTTACGGAGTACGGACACGTTTTCTATGTGCATTTAGTTAGATCTGCATATGTTTAACGAAATGAGTTAGGAACGCATTAGATGAAGAACATGCATCCTTGATTGTTCACTCTGATGTGTGATCAGTGTGTGTAGTGTAGTTAGAATGAGGTGATCGTCACCGGAGAAGGGAACGGTGGTACGATTATGTTTGTTGTGAGCCGAGACTTGCGGAAGAAGTCAGTTTGCATCGGGGTGGGTCTTCCCGGGCCCAGAGAAATATGGTCCAAAGTGGACTGGGATATGAGATGCCGTGTAAATATGGTCCGTGGTGGGCTTGGCTATCGAGATGCCGTTGAAGTTGGAGTTATTCCCTTGTGTGTAAATTGTTTGTGCGCTGGTAGAGCGTAATGTTTGAGCCTGGTTAGATTTATTCTTAGCGTATTTAAAAGGTAATGTT
Organism: Eutrema yunnanense; assembly: GCA_002933935.1. Taxonomy (NCBI): domain Eukaryota; kingdom Viridiplantae; phylum Streptophyta; class Magnoliopsida; order Brassicales; family Brassicaceae; genus Eutrema; species Eutrema yunnanense. Next base: position 224,884 of record PKML01043689.1, on the reverse strand, counting down.
TGGATGTGTTGAAAGTGTAGGTTTAGTTCTCACTGGGTAATTCAAATTACTCATCCCTCTCTCTTCTTTTCTGGTGAGTCCGATGAGGACGAGTTTGTAGAACTAGATAAGTGATTCTGGTGTGGTGTGCGGTTTTGGGAGTTCGGAAGTTCTCCTCTGGGTTTTATTGGCATTTTCTGTCATTTCATTTAAAGACAATTATTCGTTATTTGCTTCGGATTCATGTAAGATTTATGTTGGATTTTTAAGATGATTATTTGGGATTTAATAAGAAGTATTATATAGAGCGTGGATATTGTGTAATGAGTTATTGTTGTTAGCCGACACGTCGTCTTTACGGAGATAAAGAGGCGGGGTCGAAGGTGGCATTGCCGATTCGTCTGGTCCCTTCGGGAAGACGGGGTCGGGGTGTTACAAAATTGTTTATAGTTTATCTTTTTTTTGTAGGTTTGGTATATCGAACAATGGGATTAGCAAGGCCGTTATGAGGATGTTCCATTCGATCCTCGACAAACCGTACAAGAAGTTTTCAGAAGTCCCGTATGATGAGAAGCAAATTTGGTTTAGACAATTTGCGGTAAGTTGTCAATTACTATATTTTTTCCTATATTTATAAGTATTTTTTTAATATTTTGCTAAACATTTTTATTTATGTTTTCGTATCAAGAGTTTACATGGCATCCCTCTCACACTGTCACGGTGGAAAGGTTATTTATGAAGGAAGCGAGTACGCAGTTCAAGAGACACATGAACGAGTGGAAGAAAAAGTGGAGGAAAGGGGCAGACAAGCCGAAAGGCTTGAATTTGGAGGTTTGGAATAACTACAAACCATATTGGCAACAACCGGAGACAGAGAAACTCTCGAAGACTAATTCGGGAAACCGAAAGAGTGAGCGCAACGGGAAGGGCCAATACATCCACAACTCCGGTTCGAGCAGCTTCCAGACCTGAGAAATTCAAATGGTAATCTTTTATTGTTGACATTGTTTTCTCTCTTTAATTAATTATTAAATTATTTATTCATATTTAAATTTATTCGTTTTTATAGACTAATGAGGTCGGAGATGTGCGTCTGAATCACTTGGACTTAATGAAGAGGTGCCACACGAACAAGACAACCGGGCTTATTCAGGATCCCCTCGTAAGGGAGATCTACGAGAACGTGACGAAGCAGAATACCAACATCGAGCTGACCCAACAGTCACAAGGTGACTCCTCCTCCTCCTTCGAGATGTCGCGGGAAGCGGTCAACCGTCTCGTTATGAACGTAAGTTTTTTTTTTCTTATAGTTTTACATTATAATTTTATTATGTTCTAATTTATTTATATTTTATACAAGAATTTCCCCTTGATAAAAAAGGGCGGCGTCGCAGGGGTTTGGGTACGATCCCGTTTATGGACGACGGGTCTTCTTCTGGTTCTTTTTTCTCTGAAGATCTCATCCAGCAGAATGAAGAGCTCAAGTCCAAAGTAGAAGCTTTGGAGGCGGCGAAAACGGACACCGAATTCAAGTTAGGTGCCACGCAAGATGAGCTTTCGGAGGCGAGGTCAGATATCGCTAGCATGTCGTCTTGGATGAGAGCGAAGTTTCCGGATTACCCGGGAACGGGATCGGAATCGGGATCCGCACATGTTTAATATGTTTAATGTTTTAAAAACACTTTCTGTTATTTTATTTTCAAAACTATTTTATTTTATAATATTTTAATGTTTAATATTAATTTAAATTTTCATTTTCGAATTAATTAAATTAAATTAAATTAATTAATCAAAATTCAAAATAATTCAAAATAATTTCGAATTAGTAGTATTTCAAGTTGGTCGGAATTTGGTCAGAATTTAGGTTGGTCGGAATTTAGTCGGAATTTAGGTTGGTCGGAATTTATGTTGGTCGGAATCTGGTCGGGATTTTGTTTAGTCGGAAGTTAGTCGGAAGTTAAATTGGTCGGAATATGGTCGGAAACCGTCGGGTATGCAGATGGTCGGTGTTTGGTCGAAAAAAGTATGGTCGATATTTGGTCAGAAATAAGTTAGTCGGGATGTTGTCGGTAACTCGTCGGGTAATAACCGACGCTTTATAACGTCGGTAATTGGTTGGGAAAATAATGGTCGGGAATCCGTCGGAAATTCCAGACCAATTTCCGACCAATATTGATTTCCGACGCGACAGTCCCGACGAGCGAAATCGGTCGGAAATTGGTCGGTAAAGCCGTTTTCCGACGGTTTTCCGACCAATATGACCGTCGGAAATCGGATGTTTTCTTGTAGTGTAACCATGTTGACAAAAAGTGATTCACGTCAACATAGTTTTATTTTTTAAATTTGGACAGAAAAACAGCTAACTCAATTCAGATCATAAGACACATAAATAAAATAAGAAAGGTACTTACATCGTAATTCATAAAACTCCCTTTTTGTTCTCCATCATTTGAATTATGCTGATTTGTTTCTCGTGACACTGTAGATGGTGATGTGGACTTCGGCTTTGTCTCATGGGATTCAAAAAGCAAACGTAGTTTACTACGCAAGTTTTTCCATCTTTGCTTGACAAGATCTCATATCAAGCTTTCCAAAACAATATTATGTAAGTGAAAGCTTCAACCGTGGATCAAAGACAGTAGCCATTGCAAAAATATCACTAACTTCTTCCCAATACTTATCAAACTTCTCATTCATCGGTACGATCATTTGTTTGACAACTAAATATGTGCTTGATTCATTCACTTTCAGCCAGTTTTGAATTTTTCATACCTGCATGAAGTACAAGTTCGAAGTTGGATATGTCGAACCTGACATAAGCCGAGTGATCTCATCAAATGGCTCCAAAAAATCAGAAATCTCCTTTGCTCGAACCCATTCTTGATCTGTAGGAAAGAACTTGTAGTTTTTCCCATCAATCCTTTGAAGGTTAGAAAACACAGCTCGGTACTCGATAGCCCGATCAAGCATTTTGTAAGTTGAATTCCATCTTGTTGGCACATCCAAAGGCAAACCTTTATTCGGATCTAAACCCACATTCTCCACACATTTTCCAAACAGTATCTCACGAGATTCAGATGATGTAACATACTTGATACTCTCTCTGATTTTATGCAAAGAATTCCCAATAACTTTCAGCCCGTCTTGAACAATAAGGTTAAGTATGTGAGCTGAACATCGAACATGGAAAAACTCCCCTCTACACAGCAAATCCTTCCGCAAAACAAGCTGAGATTTCAAAATGCCTTGCATTGAATCATTGCTAGTGGCGTTGTCTAATGTAATGGAAAAAACCTTTTTGTCAATTCCCCATTCTCTCCAAGACTCAAGAAGCTCCATTGCTAAATGCATACATGTATGTGGTGGTGGGAGAGCACAAAATGCTAGGATTTTGTTGTTCAACTTCCAGTTTCGGTCAAGTAATGTGCTGTGATACACATGTAGCCTTCATTAGTGATTGCGGACCACAAGTCAGAGGTAAATGCTAATCCGTCTAGGAAGACTAGCTAGTTCCCTCTTCAACTTAGCTGTCTCATTCGCATAGAACCGGTACATATCTTTCGCGGCTGTATTACGGGAAATAAACTTAACATCAGCATTCAAGTCTAACTCTTTCATACTCAACGTACGCAAAAGGCAGATCATGCTGAATAATTGTTTTAGCTACCATCTCACGGAAAACAAAGTGATCAATCTTCCGTGCTTGTAGTTTAGCCTCTGCGTTTATCAGCATGTTACCAACATCACCATTTTTGGGCTTAAGACTGTATTTGTTACGATGCCTTCTTAAACAATTAGTACCGTTCTTGTGAGAGTCATGCTTATACTCCTTCTTACAATGCTTACATTGTGCTTTTTGTTCGCCATCTTTCTTAGTAATTACTACAAAATCATCCCACACATCCGACCACGTCCTATTCTCTGTTTTCTTTTTCTGATTTGATGACTTTCCTTTGTCATCATCATCTAATCCATCTTCAGACTCAACAATTTTTTTCTTTTTCTTACTCGGCTGACTTGACTCAGCCTCAAAAACTTTTTTCTTCCTCCTATTCACCTCAGGTTCTCTGCCTTTGACATCACTCACCTCAGCCTGATTTCTCTTTCTCGGTTCAGGGGTGAATTCTGTTTGAGACGACTTTCCTTTGCCACCATCAAGTGTATCCTGAAACAGATTTTTACTCCTCTTATTCAGCTGAGATGCACTGCCATCCTTTAGTTTTGCCACAAAGTGATTTCTATGTCTCGGTTCAGGGGTGATATCTATATCAGCATCATCCTCATCATCATCAACCTGAATGAGCCTTCTTTTATGCACTGTATGAGGTTGTGATCCATTAGAATTCTCTTGTTCTTCTTCAGTGTTTAGAGATGCAACAAGTCTTTGAGAGTCAAAGTCTAGCGAGTTCAAGTTGGCAAAGTCTTCAGAGTTCTGTCAAAAAAAAAATTATAACATAATGAACTTTAAAATTGTTTCACTCGGGTTTTAATTAACACCAGTTTGTTCACGACTGAACTTTAAAATTTGTGAACTTTAATGAACCAGTCGTGAACATAATGAACTTTAAAATTTGTTCACGACTCACGAGCATTAAGAACATTGACATGATCACTCAGTTTGTTCATTGATTTAAACATTAAAACATCGAACATAAACACCAAACTTACCAGGTCGATTGTGAACGATGATCACGATTCACGTCCCACGATCACCAACTTTATGTCTCCCTCTCTCAAACTTTATGATTCACAATCACGTCTCAGACTCTCAGCCGTAAAAGTTGTCTTAGGCTAAATTAGGTTAAAAGTTGCCTTAGGCTAAATTAGGTTAATAATAGTAGGGTTTGCTGTAAAAGTGACTCTAATTCAATATATGAATTTAAATTTAAATATTGCAATATCTATATTTTTTATCTATATTGTTTATCTATATTGCCGTAAAAGTGAACCGTAAATTGTTTATCTATATTGTTTATCTGCTTTAGCTGCAAACCGTAAGCACATAAGAGGATATTCTAACAAATTGATGAAGATAGCTAATGACTTCAGATAGCACCAATGATTTGTGTATCAAACACTTAAGGCAACGGTAATATAGGTGCGCTTAATCCACAATTAAGCACAATTATATTGTACTACGAGTTGAGAAGTACATTTTCAGCTCAATACATTTTGCATACCTCCAAAACATATGCACAATAGTTAAGGTCAAGTGATCCATCCTCAGCTACTCGGATGAAATTGACAAACTTCTTTGTCAACAACCCTGCGAAACAAAAGAGGACACAAGCTGTAATCTCCGAACCTAGCTAGATGTGATTGTGATTTTCAGTTACCTAGAGAACTATCATAACGGCAGTTATTAGTTGTTGCGTTCGTGCCGCCACCGCTTTGTGCTTCTGCACAACACACACAAAACACAAATCGAAATCACACCACAATGCTGAATTACAACATATAACAATTTATAACTGAGATTAAGCAGATACCTCGCTTCCCAGCATGCACCAACCTCGCCTTATCTTCCGCCTGCAAAATCAATAATTTATATGTTCACTATTTATTACTTGGGAGTGTCAAGTTAGAAAGATATTTGGGATGAGTGAGAGAGAGAGAAAACTCACAGTAGGGTAAGGCCATTTCGAATGAGATTGCCACCATGCCTTGAGAACAGAGGTGGTGTCTCCTGGTAATTTCCCAGCTCTTCTCTTCCTCAGTATCTCCTCTCTTATGTCTACTATTTTCTCCTTGTAACCCTTTTCACACCAAACAAAACTTCTATTTTTTAACATCATTCATGCTACTTACTTACTACTTGATTCAGAAGATAAATAAACTGTACAGTCCTCAAAAAAATCATAAGTATTGGGTCTTGTAGAAGATGAGAAAAAAGTTATTGACTAGTTTTGCTTATTACCTGTTTGAGTTCATGTTTAAGTTCTTGTCTAACTCGTTCCATCAAGGATCTCTCGCTCTCAGTAGGAATCAAATGACCAAAACCCAACATATCTAAGCCCCCATCAAACATATTAGCATCGCTCTCTACTTGTTCATCTTCATCATTTGACATTGTTGCTCCCATGCCTTCACCTGGAGACACTCCTATCTCACCAAGAACACACATCGTTTAATTAATTTTGTAACGAAACAAAAAGAGCTCGTCTTTGTCAATGTAATAACATTCCAACACATCATAAGATTTTCATAACTAAATGCTAATGATGAGATATGGAACATTCTCAGTGAACAAACATCACCTGCTCAGATAGAGAAAGAAAGAGAGAGAGAGATAAGCTTTAGAACAAACCAAAATCTCGATGGAAGAGAGACCCGAGACGGAGCTAATATCAATACCAGCGATGCCGCGAGTTTCCACACCGGAGATTCTAACTCCGTCCGGTCATAGATCGCCTCGTCCCGCATCGGAATGGATTTCACATCTGGAAATCGTGAAAAACAATGGATTTTGCGGTTTAGACCGTAGACCCGCAAACCCAGGACGGGTCAACCCGCACAACCCAACTTCCCGCACAGGTCAAGCCCGCGAGACCCGCTCATTTTTTGTGTTTGGGCCTCTTTATCCACACAGTGGCCATAGAAGACAAAGATGAAATGAAGAAGATAGATGCGAGATGAGAGAAGATGAAGATGAGTAATGAAGAAGATAGATGAGAGATGAGAGAAGATGAAGATGAGTAATGAAGAAGATAGATGAGAGATGAGAGATGAGAAGAGAGATGAGCGTGTATATAAGGAAAAGAGGAAAGGAAAAGGCGCCACGGAGGGGTGAAATTTATGAGTATTACCGAAGCGGTACAATTACCGACAAGTAACATTTATTTGGGTTTATACCTTCATTTAATTAGTCTAAAGCATTGGTCAAAACTACATGCAAATTTGACACCACGCAGACGAGGGGACGCCTCGACGTAAATAAAATTTTAAAACCTTAATTAAGTCCATAAATAAACCGTAACGAAGTCGAAATGAATGCTGATTTGACACTGTATTACTGGTTTAACTACCACAATTTTAATGCATACAAAAAAAACAAAAACCTTTAATTTAATGATGATTTGACCGCCACTACATCATCGATTGCCACTACATCATTGATTACCAATACACAACGATTGATTACTATGATTAGCCACAAATTTGAAAATAGTCATGTCCAAAAACAAACCCAGATGAACAATAAGAGTCATGTCCAAAAACAAACAAAATGAAATTCAGAGGAGAGAGGCAAAAACAGTTCAACGCTTCGTCTGTCTCGTGCTTGGCCATGTCGTCCTCGAAGACTCCCGTTTTTGTTTCCCATCACCCACTTCTTCCTCAACAGGAGCAACAGCCGTATCCTCAGCCTCTTTTGGTTGTCCCTACAAATACCAAGTAATACAACATAGTTTTACCGAAAATTACCAAGTAATACAAATTTGAAACCAGATTTCTAAGTAAAATACCTCTTCTGTTTTCGTACCGAGAAGGAGGAGGAGAAGAAGAAGAAGAAGAAGAAGAAGAAGAAGAAGAAGAAGAAGAAGAAGATGATATTTTACCTAGTTATCATCTTCTTCTTCTTCTTCTTCTTCTTCTCCTCCTTCTCCTTCTCCATCTTAATTGCCACCTGACTGCTCCCTTCTTCACCTTCACCTTCTCCTTGATATGCTCAAATTAAAACCCTAACAGATACTAAAGCAGTAGTCGTAGTATAGCTAGGGGTCGAACACAAGGACTCACAGAAACACACAATAGATTCTAGATGCTAAATTACGCTAAGTGAAACAGATGTAATTGAAAGCAGTGCAGAAATTAAAAAGATTGTAATTCAATTGGGAAAATATAGGCCCAGGGTTTTTCTCAGGAAATCAATGAATGCAGCTAAATTAACTAACACGATTCAGATTACGCACGGTTCTTGAACTCAAATCACTAAAATATAGCTAACCAACTCTCGTTGCAATTCTATCTAAATCTAAATCTTAGGAATTCCAAATCTCTTTGCGAATCCTAAAATCTAAATCAGCTTTAAAATCAGGTTTGATATGTTCACAAATCAATTAAACCAAATCTCTTTGCGAATAATCAATTTGCTCACCTAAGGTTCTATCAGGTAATTAATCGCACTCTCGTGCCTAATCAATTATCTTAAGATCTAAGTTCCAGATTCGTCAACCTAGAATTAGCTTTGAGAACAACCTAAGGTGAAGAACTAATTCAGATGGTGAATCCTAATAAGATAATCAACCTAGCATTCAAAGAAATCTTTTATGAGAAAACCCTAAACCTAAAGGGGATCTACTCAGACATGGTGAATGAAACAATCGACATATCTGAATAAATCATCAATAGAATAAAAAGAAGGGTTTAGAGATCTGATCTCGGACGAAGGGAGATTCAGACTTGTCTCTCTAAAACCAAAGTAATCAAAGCAATACAAAATAAAGCATATCCTAAACAAGTGGCTGTAAAATCCTATATATAACCTAAAACACGAATTGGGGCTTCTTGTAATTATTAAAGACTTCTGGACCAAGTTGCAATTCTTCAAATCTTCATTAAAGTCGCATGTCGTGTCAGCCTCGATGAGTATCGATCGATACCAGGGGGTATCGATCGATGCTTGTCGTGAAATCAGCTACTCAGCAACACGACTTCAGCTTCTGCTCCAAACTGCTCCAGAAAGCTCCAATAATTCCAATAATGCTCCAAACGTGCTATAACCTGTAAAAGACTCTAAAAGACTACAAAACACTAGAAAGACTCTATAAAAAGGACTTATATCATGGCTTAAATAGGGTAAAAACCATAATATATCACTCCTTCACCTTCACCTTTTCCTTCTCCTTCTCCTTCTCCTTCTCCTTCTCCTTCTCCTTCTCCTTCTCCTTCTCCTTCTCCTCATTCTTCTTCTTCTCCTCTTCTTGTCTCTTTCACATATTCTTCAGCAGAGTTGACTCTTCTATCAATTCCATCCATGCGGTCCCTGATTTGGAGAAACTGATCGTCCATACTTTTCTTCAACCTCTGTAGCTGTTCAACAAATCCAACCGGAGCGACATTCTCCGTAGCCACTGCACGACGATGATGGACCCCCTCTCGGGCAGCAACATCAATGTTGAATAGCTCTTTCAAAAATATCGGTTTCTCTTCATCTATTAGAAGCTTCGACCAACTGTCAGGAACTACATCACCGAAATATGGCTCCTCATACTCCCCAGCCACAATTCGAGCCATCATAATTTGCTCATCCAAAGATGGTTGCAAGATACTGTGAATGTCCTGTGAATATAAAAAAAATTACAATTTAAAAACATGTATACATAAATAATGAATAGAATAAGATGATTTCCAACCTTAGTATCACCAAGTGCTTTATATAGTTCCGATAAAGGAAAACCTTTGAGTGTGAATGGTCGGTACTTTTGTTTGCACATCCGAGGAAAATCCCTCTATGCTCTTCTAACATNTTCCGCATAAGTCCCAGTGGATTATTCCGGATCATATACAACTATTGTGTCCCTTACCCCCGTATTACAAAAAAAGAAAGGGAAGAAGGCAAATAACTAGGCATCCATCGGTTGGAGAACGTAGCCGAAGGACGAGTGCGTGGCCAAGGTGAAGGCTTATTTAGCTGTTTTGACTGCAGTAGGCATAGTAGGGATAGTAGTAGTAGCCAAATATAAATTGTCATTCTTTTTGAATATGTATTTGACACTAAGTTTTATTTTACTACGTAAACCTTGGTACTACTAGATATGGAGAAATTAGTTTAATTTTACAACTGATTCAAACAACAGTGGGGCCGATGGGCGTAGGGTCGAGGCAAAGCCCTTTCGTTAAGTGTTTTTTTTACTGGAATATTAAAAAAATTAGAAAAACAGTAATTATACACAGTTATGAAAAAAATAATTTGTGATATTATAGTAATTATACAAAGCTCATTCACACATTTAATAAATGTTTGTGTAACATTTAATTTATTTGGAAAATAAATATTTACAGGATCTGATCATATTCTATTGTTCCCATCAAGAACCTTATATTTCTATGGTTATTTTGTTAATCTTAACCCTATTATGAAGCAAAAGTTAGTAAAAAATTGATTTATGGTATTTGTTTCCATGAGAACGTTGGAAATGCAATTTTATCACCATAAATCAAGTGTACAACCAAAAATAATTAATTTTAAATATGGTATTACTAATTATTACGTTATAATCCTAAAAGTACTACTACATGTTCTCAAGTAAAACCGGAACACTAGGTACTACTATGTGTGAAATCCCATAATTTTATTCATGTAATTGCCAAGTGTCCATGTGTTATTGGAAGAAATGATTTTGGCGGTGGCACGTGAGAAACGACTGCGCCGTTTTTTTCCTTCGTGTCAATTGGTTTAATTCCCAATTCCGTAATCTTAGATTTTTCCCCCCAAAATGAAAAATTCCCAATTCCGTAATCTTAGATTTTTCCCCCCAAAATGAAAAATTCCCAAATTCCAAATTTTCGGTTTTCCCCCCAACACCCAAAAGCCCAAAATCCACATAATCCCCAATTTATTGGTTTTCCTCGAAAAGCATAAAATCTCCGAAACCGAAGACAAAGAGAAACCGAAGACGAAGAGAAACCCAGACAAAGAGAAAACCCCAAAAACCGAATAATGCCTTATAGTTACAGATGAAGAGAAACCCAGACGAAGAGAAAACCCCAAAAACCAAAGAATGCCTTACAGTTACAGACGAAGAGAAACCCAGACGAAGAGAAAACCACAGAAACCCAGACTAAGAGAAAACTCCAGAATTACCGAGTATTACCGATATCTGAATTGTCATAAATTACGCGTAGTTGAACCGAGAATTACCGAGTATTACCGATATCTGAATTATCATAAATTGCGCGTAGTTTTACCGAGAATTATCGAGTATTACCGATATCTGAATTGTCATAAATTACGCGTAGTTTTACCGAAGATTACCGAGTATTACCGATATTTGAATTGTTGCGTATATTTGTACCCAGTACTACGGATGCCTGGTTTGGTATACTGTCGAGTATATTTGTAGCCATAGAATTATCAAATATTTATATATAAACAAAAAAAATTACATATAATTTTTTTTTTAAAACATAATATTAAACAAAAAAAAACATAATATTAAACATAAAAAATAAAAACAAAAACATAAACATAAAATAAAAATAAAACATAAAAACATAATTTAGCTTTTTTCGCCATGGATTTAACCATGGCGTAATCCTTTGTCCAGCGTCGTGTCTCACCATCATATTGCTCCCTCTCCCCGCGGTACATTAATGCGATGTGTTCGAACACATCGCCTTCATTCACCATAGGGTGAATAAGTATGTCCGCCAACGCCGCCAATAGTTGCTTCATCGACGTCCCTATCGACCAGCCGGTGGCCAGAAGCCAGGGGTGGAAGACGGCGCCCCTAACAATTACGTTAGGGTGGAAGATCGGTGTCATGAAGTAGATTGTGGGGGGGGGCCTGAAGGGGAAATCCGTCGAGAACCGGATTTTGAGGGAGAAGAGACCCCCTTCGTATGGGCTGCTCGGGGGTCCCATGAGCGTCGCCTCCCACTCGAAGAGGTCTTCCCCAACGGGACCTGCGGAGAACCCTGCCTCATGGTTCTTCAGAAGCTCTTTCAAGTGCATCTTTATCCACACAGTAGCCATAGAAGACAAAGATGAAATGAAGAAGATAGATGCGAGATGAGAGAAGATGAAGATGAAGATGAGTAATGAAGAAGATAGATGAGAGATGAGAGATGAGAGAAGATGAAGATGAGTAATGAAGAAGATAGATGAGAGATGAGAAGAGAGATGAGCGTGTATATATAGAAGGAAAAGAGGAAAGGAAAGGGCGCCACGGAGGGGTGAAATTTATGAGTATTACCGAAGCGGTACAACTACCGACAAGTAACATTTATTTGGGTTTATACCTTCATTTAATTAGTCTAAAGCATTGGTCAAAACTGCATGCAGATTTGACACCACGCAGACGAGGGGACGCCTCGACGTAAATAAAAATTTAAAACCTTAATTAAGTCCATAAATAAACCGTAACGAAGCCGAAATGAATGCTGATTTGACACTGTATTACTGGTTTAACTACCACAATTTTAATGCATACAAAAAAACAAAAACCTTTAATTTAATGATGATTTGACCGCCACTACATCATCGATTGCCACTAAATCATTGATTACCAATACACAACGATTGATTACTCTGATTAGCCACAAACTTGAAAATAGTCATGTCCAAAAACAAACCCAGATGAACAATAAGAGTCATGTCCAAAAACAAACAAAATGAAATTCAGAGGAGAGAGGCAAAAACAGTTCAACGCTTCGTCTGTCTCGTGCTTGGCCATGTCGTCCTCGAAGACTCTCGATTTCGTTTCCCATCACCCACTTCTTCCTCAACAGGAGCAACAGCCGTAGCCTCAGCCTCTTTTGGTTGTCCCTACAAATACCAAGTAATACAACATAGTTTTACCGAAAAATACCAAGTAATACAAATTTGAAACCAGATTTCTAAGTAAAATACCTCTTCTGTTTTCGTACAACGTCTAGTCATCATGTACGTCCTAGTTATCATCTTCTTCTTCTTCTTCTCCTCCTTCTCCTTCTCCATCTCAATTGCCACCTGACTGCTCCCTTCTTCACCTTCACCTTCTCCTTCACCTTCAACTTCTCCTTCTCCTTCTCCTTCTCCTCTTCTTGTCTCTTTCACATATTCTTCAACAGAGTTGACTCTTCTATCAATTCCATCCATGCAGTCCCTGATTTGGAGAAATTGATCGTCCATACTTTTCTTCAACCTCTGTAGCTGTTCAACAAATCCAACCGGAGCGACATTCTCCGTAGCCACTGCACGACGATGATGGACCCCCTCTCTGGCAGCAACATCAATGTTGAATAGCTCTTTCAAGAATATCGGTTTCTCTTCATCTATTAGACGCTTCGACCAACTGTCAGGAACTACATCACCGAAATCTGGTTCCTCATACTCCCCAGCCACGATTCGAGCCATCATAATTTGCTCATCCAAAGATGATTGCAAGATACTGTGAATGTCCTGTGAATATAAAAAAATTACAATTTAAAAACATGTATACATAAATAATGAATAGAATAAGATGATTTCCAACCTTAGTATCACCAAGTGCTTTAAATAGCTCCGATAAAGGAAAACATTTGAGTGTGAATGGTCGGTACTTTTGTTTGCACATCCGAGGACAATCCCTCTATGCTCTTCTAACATCTTCTCTGTATTTGATCTTCAGTTTTGGGATTGCCTCAAAAGCTAAAATCTACAAAAAAACACACGAAATTACAAATAAAATCATAACCCCATTAAAAATCATATTATTTACCTCCAACGGAGTAACAAAGCTTGGAAAGGTCCATGAATCTGTTTCGATGACCCCATTGAAATGCTTCGTTGTATGATCAATTTCCTTCATATTCACATCGAAGGAATACCGCCCCCACGGGAACGTTCGGCACGCTTCAAGATCGTTCACAATTCTCAGAAAAAACGGCTCTACAAATGGTGCTTTCTTTTCGGTCTTCGACTTTCCACTAATTATGCTAGCTAAGAAGTAGACGACACACATCTTCAAGCGATCTGAACAAGCTCGCATCTTACCCATCTTTTCTTCAACATCAGCGATTGAGGGGACAATTCCTTTCTTAAAATGCCTCAACTTAAACTCATCACTGCCCATTGTCTCATACTCATCTTCTGGATACGGACGACAGTCTAGTCCAGATAGGAGTGCATGTTCTCTGAGGGAATAGCGGATGGGAACGCCATTAACAACAAACCAACATTCCTTCCTCTTATTTGTACTTGCCGTCCGAAGAAGAAGCATCCACATGCCCATCATCTTATGTGTTGGATCCATTTTCATGGCACTATGCATATGCCAAAAATGTTTAAACTGCGGATGTTCTGTAAACCACCTCAGCTCGTCAGGTTTAAGTCCTATAGACTCCAATTTCTCCACTGCTTTGTGGATAAAGCACATTGTTCCCAACTTGATTACTTTGTTATACTCAGTACTACCCAAGAACATCCTCTCAGGTGGTTGCAATGGATGGTTTTCCTCCTCGGTATACGTTGGATGCTGCCACATCATTAACTGATTAGCCTCTGCATTCTCTCGCGACGGTTCTGGGGACGAGTTTTCATACATTTCTGGAACCGGATGAGTCTCAATTTCTTCGAAAACAGTCATAACACAAGTTCTACGAAGTTATTAACACAATCCATTAGCATCCGAAATCCAACTCTACACAAAATTCAAATTCCATTCTACACACAATTTAAATTCCATTCTACACAAAATCTAATTATATTCTATAACCCATAAAAATATAACGACACCCAGAAGATTCAGAGGGAGGAACTTGCTTTACAGTTGGGATTTCGAATCCGCCGAAAATCACTACCACAGTCTTAGTATTACCTTTTCGTACCAGATAGAAAGGAAGAACTTTCGAATTGACGCAAGTATATGAAAAGTAAATCTACAATTTAGGTTTTAATTTGGGGTTTTACCCGACTTCAGCGAATCCGATCCAATACTCGCGGGTCTGGTGTACAATTTGATCTAAAATCACGGGTCTAGAGTGGTGTCGCGGGTGGAATCTGGATATGACGGATTTGGGTCTGGATATGGATGGTTGGATTCGTAATTAACAAAGTTTTTTAAGGGTTGATAAGTATTTTAACGTTTTTTTGATTTAAAAATAAATCACTAAGAAATTAGTTTTTATATTGGGGATACGAGAATTCTGCTCTTTTCTCACTTCGTGTCCTCTCCTGATTTTTCTTGTCTCGTCTTGTATCCCCTTAACACAAACATGCTCAAGTTTCCCGTCTTCCTTGTTCAATAGAAACCCAAGGCTTTAGTTTGAAAGCTGCCCAGAAGTCAAGAGAACAAAACCCTAAAACCCATTTTACATCTGTTTGTTAAAAGGAATGGAATTGACGCCAGAATGGGCATCTCAACCTTGCCTCATGGGTATCGACGAAGCCGGGAGGGGTCCTGTTCTAGGTTTTCTTCTTATTCTTCTTCCTTCTTTCTTCTTCTTTGATGAGTGGGAAGCAAAAATCTCATCAGTTTTGTTGACAAACAGGACCAATGGTTTATGGATGTTTGTACTGTCCCATTTCCTACCAGTCTTCTCTCGCCTCTCTCCATTTTGCAGGTCAATTACATTCCTTTATGTTGAAGGATTGGGATTTGAGATGCATTGAATAATTTCTTCTTGTACAAGTGGTCATTACAAGCAACCAATTAGGTGATTCTAAGCTTATTAGCCAAAACCCTTTATCAAATTTCTAACCTTTGGATTAGATTGGATGTTTAATCTTTAGTTGTTGGTGTAAGCATGGTACTGCGAGATTCCAATTTGGGAGGGGATAAGTGAAGCATGACACTTTTTGATCACATTTATAATCTCTTGCCTCTTTTTGTTCCCCTCAAGCCTTTTGCTGCTATGCCTGTAGATTCAAAGACTCTAAAAGAGGAGAAAAGAGAAGAATTATACGAAAGTTTAAAGCTTGACAAGTCACTTGGATGGGCGGTCGACGTCATTGGTCCCAGAGAACTCTCAGCTAAGATGCTCGCAAAGTAAGTAATAGTATAATATATTTTGAAGCTAACAGATTTGTCAGGCTCGAATGGTTCTTGGATCATATAACTTTGGTTTTGTTTTCAACAGAAACAAGATTAATTTAAACGAGATTTCCCATAACTCCGCAATGGGGCTCATCAAACAGGTTCTAGACATGGGAGTTCTTCTGACAGAGGTGATTAGCTTTTGATGGAAACAAATGCATCATCTTTTGAGAGATAAGCTTATTTGCCATATATGTCTATCTGCTAGATTTAGAGCTCTAAATTGCCTTTGCAGGTTTACGTGGATACCGTGGGAGATCCTGAGAAGTACAGAATAAAATTGTCTGAGAGGTTTCCTTCGATCAAGTTTGTCGTTTCGAAGAAAGCTGACAGTCTATTTCCTGTTGTTAGTGGGGCAAGTATTGTAGCTAAGGTAATATGTTATGGATTGTCACTATCTATCTCGAAGCTATTCAGTTGCTAGAAGTCACTAAACATATTACCTGCTCAGGTGACAAGAGACAGAGCGTTGAGAGAATGGCTGGTAGAGGAAACCGGAGAAAATATAAACAGAAAGTTTGGTTCTGGATATCCTGGAGGTATACTATTTTTAATCCCCAAATCGGTTATGTTTTTAGCAACTGTTACGCACTAATATGTTTGTAATGCAACTTAGATCCTGAGACAAAGGCATGGTTAGAGCAACACAAACATTCTGTGTTTGGATTCCCATCACTTGTCCGTTTCAGTTGGGGAACTTGTACTGCACATTTGAAGGGCGAGGTTGAAGTTGCCTGGTTAGAACTTTTTTCTTATTGCTACTATGCTTTATTGAATTTGAATCCTTCATTTATCTCATTCTAATGGGCAGGGAATCAGATGAAGCCGAAGAGAGTGGTAATGGAAATAGCAGCAAGCGACAAGCGAAACTAAGCAGATTTGGGTTCACAACATGCGAGAGTAGGAGCGAAGAAATCGAAACGAGCGGAAAAGGGCGCTGCAAATTTTTCCAGGCTCGCAAAATCCAACAAATCACTCAGTTTTAGTCTAATGAAAAGACTGAATCTCTCTATTGAATCTTGTGATATCTCTAATGTTTCTTGCTTTGAGTCACTTGATGATTGTTGCTTAGTTTTTTTTTTCATAGTTCTTTGTCCTTGTTATAAACCTCTCGACTTGTTTGTAGGATGCTATCATGGGCCTTTGACCTGTTTTCAGCCCGGCCCATTTTACTACGCCATTTGTTTTCTGAAGAATAATTTTCATTCGCTTATATACAAGGCAAATCCACTACATTACAGATATATTCGAATACATTCGTTATTATTTTGGGGTTCTCCATTAATATAAGCTCGGATTCTAGTCTGCTTACTGATTACACGGTCTCAAAACTAACAGTTTGATGGATTGGATGGATGATGATAAAGCATGGTAATGCATTAGGTTCTTATTGTTTTGATTTATTTACTTTTTTAAAAATATAGTTATTTATTAAACAATTTATTGTTTTGACATAATCTAAACTTTATT
This sequence comes from Eutrema yunnanense, assembly GCA_002933935.1. Taxonomy (NCBI): domain Eukaryota; kingdom Viridiplantae; phylum Streptophyta; class Magnoliopsida; order Brassicales; family Brassicaceae; genus Eutrema; species Eutrema yunnanense. The sequence continues at coordinate 207,719 of PKML01043689.1, read as the reverse complement.
GTAATAATGGGCATGACACGGATTCCACTGCATCTTACTTGATAAATAGATTTTCATCTATAATTATTGTTTCAGAGATTTTTCATCTTTTTGGAGAACAGTTCTCCTACACAAGAAACAACGCGTTAGGAGCCCATAAAACACAATTAAGAGGTGTTTTCCGAAGGCTCTCTGACGGGTAATCACCTCCAATGCCCTTATGAGGGCTGGTTAAATCACCATTGCCCCCAATTAATCCCTATAGCCCCTCACTTTATCGAAATGACGAAAATACCCCTAGATTTTTTTAATTGAAATATCAACTCTTTAATTATTTTTTTTTTAATGAAATATCACCGCTAGTATTACTAGGCTAGTTGTACCAGTATTACTCTATGCTCTTGTATTACCCCCTAGTTGTACCAGTATTACCCCTAGTATTACTACCTAGTTGTACCAGTATTACCATTTACGATGTGATACTGCCCTAGTTTTACCAGTATTACTGGTATTACCAGTATTCCTTAGTTGTACCAGTATTACCAGGTAATACCCATCGAAGCAGATTTAATACCCATTGTTATACCAGGCAATGGGGATTCGAACCCTGGTCGCGCGCGCTCGCGGGTGACGCGCGTGGAGCTCGTAACCACTGAGCTACCGTGATTTTCGTTGTCTTTCTACCGATTTAATTTTATTTAACCTTTATTTAACCTTTACAATCTTTCATTAAGGGTAAATTTGTAATTCTGCCCTCCAGGGATATTTTAGCCTCTTTTTTTACCCATAAGGGTATACAAGCCCTTGACCCCTCTCTGACGCTTAAGTCAATAAACGGGTGAAAGAAAGACCACGGTTTTGGTGTCGGGACTAAAAAGAGTCGGAAAACAAGGAAGAATAGTTATGTGACTTTGGATCCGAATTTGGGGCGGATCCACAAAGTAAATGGAGTTTGAGGGGTGATTTGAGGTGAAGAAGGTGAAATAGGTGAGAGATTTTGGGTAAATCTAACCAATGAACGGCCTGAAGATGAATGTCTGAAGACTTTCGGGGACTCCGGCAAGGTTCATCGTATAGAGAGGAAAAGAAGTGTTTTAGAGTGTAGTTAGAGTTTAGGGTCAAAAAGTCTCCCCCTTGACTCCGGGGAGTGCAAGAGATTTTATAGAGATTACCTTACCCGGGTCGTATATCGGATCATTTTTTTGGATGTTGGGTCGGATCCTGGATCATGTGAGCTGGAGCCTGGTACGGTACACTTGAGTGCTTTTCTACATCAAGGTCTGCCAACGAACGGCTCTATCCCATACTTAGTTGTTCGTACTATGTTTCAACGGCTTTGGCGCTGCGTGGTCTACACGCCCCCATGATGCCCGCGTTTCTAGGCCCCATTGACAAGTCGCTTTCATTAGTCTCTATGTGCTTGAAACCATGTTGTACAAGCCTTTATTAAACCTTAGGTGCGAGCATTTCGAAATTTAAAGTGTAGTTTATGGAGGGAAAATAAATTTAATTCCCATACATAGGTGATACACAGAGTTTTAATCCCTGAAATATTTCTGCAAGTGCACAGCAAACGCAGTAGTACTTAGGGGTCGAATCCACTAGAGACCAAAGAATCACACTACGAGTTTATGAGAATCGAGTTAAGCTAAGATGAAAAATATGAGGTTTTGTTTTAGGGATGTGAATAATGACGAAAATAACAAATAAATAACTTAAAGTAAGTAAATAAAGATGTAAAATCAGTAGGGGAAGGTGCTAGGCATCGGATAATTCGTAGAGTATCATGGATCGATTTTATCGAATAATTTAGACATGGAATTCAATAAATATGTTCTGAACTCGAATCATGAATGAATAATTAACCTACTTCCGCAGCACCAATTACTATGTTTAGACAACTTAATTTACTCAACTCTCGCTGGTTATTAAGTAGTTAAACATGCATAAATAGTTCAAGTTCGATATGTTCACAAGGTCTAATAACTCAACTCCCGTCGGTTATCACGCTTTGCTCATCTAAATCAATTCAGATAATTTAACAACACTTTCGGTGTGTAAATATACCTATGAGCAGTAGCTAGATGGTCAATCAAGCAATAAGCATTAAGCATAAATTTAGATGAAGAACTTTAAAATAATCCCAATTCTAACAACCTAACGATCAATCCATGAACTCATTGAATACCGACAACCTAGCGAGGGAACTACTCACACATGACCAGAGATGAAACACATAGAGATATAAAGCAATTCATAATCATAAACTTCAAATAAAAGCAATAGGGTTTAGAAATCTTCTCTATATCGAGATACAAAGGCGAGATCTTCTCCTTGAAGCTCTTAGAATCCAAAATCAATGAAGAACTTGTAAAAACTATGAAGAAATCGTGGCTATGTTTATGTTAGGGTGTCCCCCTGTTTTTTGAGGCTAAAAACAAGTACAAATAGCCTAAAAGTCGATCTAGGGTTTCATTAAACCGAAAAATGAAGTTTTGGGTCGCATGGGTCTTTTGGGCCGAGCTAAGGCCTAATTCAGACGCGTCTTCAGTAAAATCGGTGTAACTTCCTGACCACTGCTCTAAATTACTTGAAACAAATTGCATATGAAAGATAACTCACAAGGCTATATTTCCACATAATTTCATCTCAATCCATCAAAGGAAAGGAATCCAATGAAGGGGAAACTTTTGATGCATCTGTGCTGTCCAATTGGAGAAATCCGTCTTTCTTGAGCTTTAGGTGCTTGGCTGATCTTTTGAACTTGGAAACATGTCTTGAACGTGGTAAACTCCTTTTTGGCTCCATTTTGCATCATTTTTGATGGTTTGACATATATGGACTTTAAAACTACAAATACGAGAAAACTACCTCAAAAGCACAAAACCGAATAAAAATGCTTAGATAAAATACTAAAATCCTTATTAAAAATAGTAAAATATAGAGTATATCAATAGGATTGCCTCTTACCTTCCCCGATAATCTTGTAAGGGGTATCAGGTTGTTCTGACCTTTTCGGGTACTGCTACCCGGTTATTCAGGATCTTAATTACTTTTCTGGACATTGTGATAACACCGGGTTTTGACAATTTTTATGGATCGCTTTAATATCTTTTGCAGTTGTTTTAACTCTGTTTTTAATGTTTTTCAAGTGATTTCCATGTTTTAGAATTTTGAAAGATATTTCAGGTAACTTGGGATATAATAGTGCATTTCAGAACAAAATACATTTTGGATAAACTACCGTCAAAAATCTTGAAGTTAAAAAAGACATTCTCACCGTCTGATTATCACTAAATTTAGACACAACAAAGAAGACACAACCAGCGGCCAAGCATTGTTTTGCCGCGGTTCAAGAAGGTGCCGCCCGCGGCCAAGCATTGTTTTGCCGCGGTTCAAGACCACGCACCCGCGGCCAGCCTCTGTTTTGATCTCGAGGCCCATTTTCAAGCTCGAGTCACTCCCGTCACTTATTAATTAAGACCCTAAACGTTCCCGACAAATAGAAAGGCTATATAAGCTTGTTTTAGGTCATTCGAAAGGAGGGACTCGTTTTTGATAAGCAAGGAGAAAAGGAGCCGTCACCGAGAAAGAGATGAGAGGTGCGGCGCGAGAGATCATCATCGATCTCCGTCTTCATCCGTGTTCATCGTTCTTCACTTTTCTACTTCTTTAATTCTGCTATACTTTATTACTTTCATAATGTTCTATTACACTATGCTTGAGTATTTCCCTCGTTGGGCATAGGGTCTCGAGGGGTTCTCATGAATCAATTTATCATTGAGTTTTTAGATTAAGACTTCGATTAGGGTTCTTCGTTATATCGTTATTTTTTATGCATGTTTGCTTGATTAACTACCTTGCAATTGAACCTAGGTATTTTTAGAGTTACGAAAGTACTGGATCTATATGCTTGACCTAGGGTAGACGCGCAAGACCGTTATAAGATACGAAAGTATACTTGTAGAGGGATTGTGGGCGTTAACGAACTTGTTTGTTCAACATAATTTTCTGCGCGGCCAGAGACGATAGCTACTGGTCGAGTATATAAATTATAGGTGTGTAGAATGTACGAGAGTAGGCTACGCACACCATAGTGTTCCAAGTTCAAGAACCGATAAACGACAAAAGTCGCATTAATATTCTTAATCAATTGTTCATGATAATCGATCATGATCCCTAAAGAGTCCCTGACTGCCTAACGTTTCGGTTAATTGTTTACAACCTCGTTTTAATTACTTTTTAGTTTAGAATTTCATTGATACAAAACCAACATCGTATTGATTTGTTCTAGTTTGATTTAAGTATTAGATTGATTCGTATCGAAACAACAAAATCTATTTGGTTCGATCCCTAAGTACTACAACGCACATTTGTGCACTTGCAGACATCTAGGGTTATAAATTTAAAGCATGAAGTTTAGTTAAAATGTGTACGCATCAAGTTTTTGGCGCTGTTGCCGATAATTTTGATTTGTTTTCTTGCGAATCTCTGCTTAAATCCATAGAACGTTTTCTTATTTTTATTTTATTTTTGCATTTTTAGGTTATTTTTCAATGGGAGATCGAGACTTAGGTCCCGAACCTCTCGGTGATCTGCCACCTTTACACGATGGGGATCCGCGTGACAACGAGCATGCTGATCCTTTCGATAATGACAATGAAACAGTAGGCGAGATAGAATACGCCAAGGGAGGTGAGCAAAAACTTGTCGAATCCGATGCACCTCACAAATTCTTTTTGGATCGGAGAGCTATTCAACCGCCTTCTCCCGAGGATGGCGATTTTGAAACTAAGGCACACTACTTTAATTTGGTTAAACAACATTAATTCAGTGGTTACTCGACTGAACATCCGATAGATCATATCGAACGTTTCAAAGAAATATTTTCAACCATAAAATCAAATAAAAACTATCATACATGTAATTTCTTCTCGTTCTCCCTGAACGATAGAGCAAGCAAGTGGCTGAAAACCTTGACACATGCATCTATCACAACGTGGGAAGAATGTAGAGTGGCTTTCATAAGTCGTTTCTACACTAAAACGTGATGGTTGAACATCAAGAGCATACCGTTCAAGCGCTCTTTATGCGACTTGGGGTCAAGCATAAACATGATGCCACTCTCAGTTGCTAAACGTTTAGGATATCACACCTTTCAGTCTACTAAGATTTCACTGATACTAGCGGATTGTTCGGTTAGACGACCAGTAGGCGTCCTCATCGATGTATCCATCATGATCGGAGAATGTTGCATTCCTACCAATTTTGTAGTGCTCGAGCTAGAAAAAGAACCTAGAGACCCCCTTATACTTGGCCAACCATTCCTATCTAGAGCAGGAGCAATGATCAATGTCCCGGAAGGAAAAATCGATCTACACTTAGAAAGAAAGTCTCAGCAAACCAACCCTAGACGGCCAAGTATTTTGGCTCGATGAACTCGACTGAGTTATTGAAGAAATCTATGAAGAGATACTTCTCAGTGACCCGCTGAAAAACGTGCTTGCAAACGTAAAAGATGAACGCAACTTTCTCGAGGAAACACTGATCGAGATTTTTCAAAAATGCTCGACGAGGCTGAAATTTATAGAAAACAAATTGTGAGCTACCTCGATTTGAAGGACAAAACAGATATTCCGACACCGCCTAAAGACACTCCGACAGCATTGAATGACCCATGGAGCGAGCATAAAGCCCCTAAAATGGAACTAAAGCCTCTCCTCGTCGGACTTAAGTATGCTTTTCTTGGGTTAAATTCGACTTATCCCGTCATAATAAATTCTGGTCAGAGTGAAACTGAAACGACAATGCTACTACGCAAGTTGAAAAACCATAGAAAGGCTATAGGCTATCCGCTCGATGACATGCCAGAAATCTCACCGGATCTCTGTATATATGCACAAGATCCATCTTGAGGATAACTCCAAAAATTCGGTCGAGCACCAAAGGAGATTGAACCCTAACTTAATGAACGTCGTCAAGAAGGAAATTAGGAAGATTTTAGAGGCAGTGATCATCTTCCCGATCTCGAACAGCCCTTGGGTTAGCCCATTTCACGTTGTCCCTAAAAAAGGAGGAGTCACATTAATCAAAAACGATAAAGATGAGATGATCACCACGAGAACAATCACCGGACATCGTATATTGATTATCGGAAGCTGAACGCAGTAACAAGAAAATATCACTTTCCTCTGTCTTTTATCGACCAAATACTAGAAAGGTTAGCTAATCATCCATAGTATTGCTTCCTTGATGGATATTCTGGAATTTTCCAAATCCTTATTCGACCGGAAGATCAAGAGAAGACGACATTCACTTGTCCATACAGGACAATCGCTTATCGGCGAATGTCCTTTTTTGGTTTAATGCGCCCACAACTTTTCAGATGTGCATGATGTCGATATTCACTGAATTCATCGAAGACTTCATGGAAGTATTCATGGACGATTTCTCTGTCTACGGGTCTTCGTTCCAGACGTGTTTGGAGAATCTAGGCAAGGTTTTACAGCGATGTGAAGACAGACATCTGGTTTTGAATTGGGAAAATGTCACTGTATATGGTGCGAGACGGAATCATGCTCAAACATAGGATTTCAGGAAGAGGAATCGAAGTGGATAAGGCGAAAATTGAAGTGATGATGAGCCTACAACCTCCTACAAATGTGAAAGGTATTGATATATCATGGTTTTTACCCTTTTTAGGCCATGATATAAGTCCTTTTTATAGAGTATTTCTAGTATTTTGGAGTCTTTTAGAGTCTTTTCAGGTTTTAGGTACGTTTGGAGCATTATTGGAGATATTGAAGCATTTTGGAACTTTTTGGAGCCAGGCAGAGATCATGTAGCTGAGACACCGAGTTGATGCCTGAGTATCCATCGATATACTTATGGTATCGATCGATACCCGTCGAAGAAACAGAAGGATCACGACTTTTCTGAAGATTTGAGAAACTGCAAATTGCCCCAAAAGACATTATTATTTACAATAAGCCTCAGAACGTGTTTTAGGTTATTTATTAGGTTTTTCAGCCACTTTGGCTATTTGATACGCTCAAATTAATACCCTAAGATACTAAAGCAGTAGTTGTAATATAGCTAGGGGTCGAACCACAAAGACTCATGGAGATCACTCAATAGATTGTATAGCGTCAAATCAAGCTAAACAAACATGTGTAATTAAAAGCAGTGCAGAAATTAAAACAGTTGTAAATCAATGGATGAAATATAGGCCCATGGTATTTCTCAGGAAATCAATGAATGCAGATAAACTAACTAGCATGATTCAGATTTAGCGCAGTTCTTGAACTCAAATCACTAAAGTATAATTAACCAACTGTCGTTGCGAGAATTATCTAAATCTATATCCTAGGAATTCCAAATCTCTTTGCGAATCCTAAATTCTAAATCAGCTTTAATATCAGGTTTGATATGTTCACAAATCAATTAAACCAAATCTCTTTGCGAATAATCAATTTGCTCACCTAGGTTCTATCAGGTAATTAATCG
>PKML01043689.1:169561-199618 GCA_002933935.1 Eutrema yunnanense | reverse complement strand
TTATCAACTTATAACAGGGGAGAGAGATACCATAACTCTAAACACATGGGTTCCTTTATCAGATATGAATGATGAATCAAGCTCTAAAAACACTAACCACATTGATGAAGTGCAAAAGTTTGGCTCAGGTTTCAGAGGAACTCTGCTGGAGACATGGATGATTTCTAGTCAACTGGTCAGTCCTTGGATTTTTCATTAGTCGATCTAGAACTGATCCTGTAACACTGTGCACTCAAAAACAAAATCAAAGCAACAATTCAAGCACAGGATCATTATCTCCAACAAGTTTTGACTCAATAAAACGACAAATTTTTTTATTTTATGACTCTAAGAAAAACGAAAACAATGTCAGCAGACACCTCCCCCAGACTTGAACAACACTGTCCCTAGTGTTATCTAGCCTAGAGTCAGTGAAAGAAAACAAAATAACAGAATAAAATTGGGAAAAACAAGAAGTTACCTTGCTGGAACAGTGAGTATCGACCGACACACAGCCTGGTATCGATCGATACCAGGCTTAAATCGACATGAAACTTTCTCAATCGCGTAGGGTATCGATCGATACTGAAGGGTATCGATCGACACTCAGGCGATTTCGAGTTTGCTCCTTGTTTATCCTGACACAAACACATAACGAACGAAAATAAAAAGAAAAATGACTCAAAAACAGACTCACCAGTGGGTTGCCTCCCACCAAGCGCTCGTTTAACGTCAATAGCTTGACTGTAACGCCCTTCAGGCTGGATAAGAGTGAGAGCTTGCACCAAAACAGGCTCTATAGCTTGACATTGCTATCTTCAGAGTTCTTCTCAACATGCCTTGCACAAACTCGTGTCCTTTCTCTTTTAGCTCAGAAGTAAGAAGTACTCTAGCCTTAGAGAATGGCTTCAAGGTTCCTTTGCACTTGACCTTATATTCAATCGAATCTCCATTGCACTTCTGAGGTATCAAAGTGACATGGGGATTCTCGACCTTTTTGCTCTTGGTCTTCTTCTTTGTTGCCTTAGCTTTCTTGACAACTTCCTTGGGGATGCTGGGCGGTTCAGCTGAAATGTCTGCGACAGTAGGCTCATCATGAGGCTCTTCCAAAATATCAATTGCTAGCGACTCTCCTGTGACAACCTTGATGCTAGAGGCACGTGTGGGAGCACCTCTAGGGGGAATGGCATCATAGTAGACATCTCCGTCAATGTAAGAGAAAGAGAGTCTCTATGATCGCGCCAGCAGTAGCCATAAACGGTCGTCCCAGGAGCAGAGAAACCTCAGATTCTTTGCTCATCTCCACAACCTGAAAATCAGTGGGTACCAGACAATCTCCTACTTTAATAGGCAAAGCATGGATAGTACCGTATGGAGGTGAGGTGGAAGAGTTTGCAAACGTGAGTAGCAAAGTAGGGGGTCTTATATCAGCCTTCAATCGTTCAGCAAATTCCTTTGATATCGCATTGACGCTAGACCCTGAGTCAACGAGAGACTCTTTGAACTCGACTCCAGAGATAGAGCATGGTACCGCGAATTTCCCTGGGTCTTCCCTCTGTTTCAATTGCCGCGGCTGTAGTGACTTGCGTCTTGTCTCGATAAAGAGTGCCTTAATTTCTTCCCCAGTTTCTCTGCAGTCTTTGAAGTGACTTAGCAGAGGTCAGTCCTCTAGAGCTTCTTCAAAAGTGTACGAGTGAGGAATCCTTCGTACCCTCTTCTCAAAGCCACGCAGCTGCTTTGGAGTGATAGGATCTCTGAGGTGTTTAGGAATGGGATTCTGCTTCTTGGGCTTGCGAACTCTTTCTGCAATCAACTCAGGTGTTTTCACAGTTTCTGGCTCGTTCTGCGAGGGGTATCGATCGACACCAGGTAGGGTATCGATCGATACTCTTGCTGTTGAATCATCCTTGACGGATTTATCGTCATCAGAAAGAAGCTCCGCGTTCGGGTTATCCAACAAATACTTGCATCTAGCGTCCTCTCATTCCTTCCTTGTCAGCTTAGGAACTATATGATAAGGCATCCTGGGTATATACACTCGTTCTGCAACTACCTTAGGCGCCACAGTCGAAGTCTCAGTTGTCTCCTCAGAAATCGCCTCAGTATCGACCGATACCAATGGGGTATCGATCGATACACGAGTTTTGGAAGTATCCCGTTTCAGAATTATAACCGGCATCGATCGATACTTGGGGGTATCGATCGATGCCCTGGCGATTTCAGGATCATCATCAAAATTTCATGCACTCGAGGTGATGGCATTGACGTGTGCGTTGTGTGAATGAACTGTCTTTCCCTTGGCATTTGCTACAGACTGAGTCACTTGCGTTTCCAGCATCCTGTGATTGGTATTGAGAGCCTCGATTTTTCCATTCTGATCAGTGTACAGATGGTCAAGCTTCCCATTGAAATCCACTTGCAATTTCTGATGTCTCTGAAGAATCTGTTCAAGCATGGATTCCATCTTATTCTCTGTGGACTTTGGAGGGATGAGCTGGTACGAAGAGTTCCCGTAATTTTGAGTGTTGTTGCTGAAGTTCCTGTTGTTGTTGTACCCAAATTGCTGTCCCTGAAATCCAGAACCACTAACGTAGTTACAATCATCCACGTCATTCTCAGCAGCAAAATGGACCGCTTTCTGATTCTTCCCGATCAGGAAATCCAGTTTGGCTTGAACTTCAGCAATCTGCGATGCATCAATTCCTCCAGCTTGCTTCTTCCGCTCGAAATCAGCATTCTTGGTGCTATTACTAGACGCCAAGTTCTCAATTAGCACGACTGCATCGTCTGGATACCTAGTGTTGAAATTTCCATTACTCGCTGTATCCAAAGGCATCTGGTACCTCCAATCGATCCCTCTGTAAAAGGTGCCGAGCAGCTGAACTTGATTGAACCCATGGTGCGGACAATCCCTCTGATATGACTTGAAACGAATCCAAGATGCCTTGAGTGCCTCTGTTGAACCTTGAGAAAATTGGGAGATCTTGTTCCTGAGCTCTTCAGATCTCGCATCATCGTAGAAGTTGCACAAGAATGCTTTCTTCGTCTCATCCCATGTAGTTAATGAATCAGGAGCCAACTGCTTCAGCCAATAAGCAGCGTCTCCACCAAGAGAGTATGGGAAGAGTTTGCAGAACAAGAACTCATTGGGCACTCCATTGTACTTCATCCCTGTGACCAAATCCTCGAATCTCTCGATATGATCCATAGGATGCTCATGAGGTAGGCCATGGAAAGGGCTCTGACTTACAAGAGCGTAGTACGCAGGCTTCAGCTCGAAATCGTTCCTCTGAAAAGTTGGGATGCGAATCGCAGATCGATTGGCATAGAACTGATCAGGTCTGTTGTGCTCAGCAAGTGTTCTACCTCTATCACCTGCAGCATTCCCAACGTTGGCGCGCCCAACTGGCGCGAAAATCTCAATAACAGGAGCAGGGACAACGATGTTTCCAGCTTCATCAAGTCGCTGCCCTCTCTCATTACACACTTGACCCTCTTGGTCTCTCAGAACCCCAGCCTCATCAGCTCTTAAAACCACTGGGTTGTTCATCCCTGATGTTTGCTTGGTCTTTCTGTTTGTGCGTTCCACAAGTGCTAGCTGTTCCAGTGACAGTTCAACTAGCTGAGTGCTCTTGTTGCTCCTGGTTTCACGAACAGGCATACACCTGCAAACAAAACACTAGACAAGGCACGTAAGTAACCAAAAAAATACGTTGAGTATCGATTGATACGAAGTGGTGTCGATCGATACCAACAAAGAAATCGCCGGAGTATCGACCGATACTAGTGAGTATCACGAACTTAGTCGAAACTCGACAGCTAAAGTCTAAAGGCGAAATTGAGTCCCCGGCAACGCCGCCAAATTTGATACGCTCAAATTAATACCCTAAGATACTAAAGCAGTAGTTGTAATATAGCTAGGGGTCGAACCACAAAGACTCACGGAGATCACTCAATAGATTGTATAGCGTCAAATCAAGCTAAGCAAACAGGTGTAATTAAAAGCAGTGCAGAAGTTAAAACAGTTGTAAATCAATCGATGAAATATAGGCCCAGGGTATTTCTCAGGAAATCAATGAATGCAGATAAACTAACTAGCATGATTCAGATTTAGCGCAGTTCTTGAACTCAAATCACTAAAGTATAATTAACCAACTGTCGTTGCGAGAATTATCTAAATCTAAATCCTAGAAATTCCAAATCTCTTTGCGAATCCTAAATTCTAAATCAACTTTAATATCAGGTTTGATATGTTCACAAATCAATTAAACCAAATCTCTTTGCAAATAATCAATTTGCTCACCTAGGTTCTATCAGGTAATTAATCTCATTGTCGTGCCTAATCAATTATCCTAAGATCTAAGTTCCAGATTCGTCAACCTAGAATTAGCTTTGAACACAACCTAAGCGAAGAACTAATTCAGATGGTGAATCCTAAACAGATAATTAACCTAGCATTCAGAGAAAACCTTTATGAGAAAACCCTAAACCTAAAGTGGATCTACTCAGACATGGAGAATGAAACAATCAACATGTTTGAATAAATCATCAATAAAATAGTAACAAGAGGTTTTGAGATCTGATCTCGGACGAAGGGAGATTCAGACTTGTTTCTCTAAAACCAAAGTATAATCAAACACAGAAATAAAGCATAGCCTCAACAAATGGCTGTAAAATCCTATTTATAACCTAAAACACGAATTGGGGTCTTCTTGTAATTATTAAAGACTTCTGGGCACTTTTGCAATTCTTCAAGTCTTGTAAAACTCGCGGGTCGTGTCTTGCTGCGATGAGTATCGATCGATACCAGGGGGTATCGATCGATGCTTGTCGTGAAATCAGGTACTCAGCAACACGACTTCAGCTCTTGCTCCAAACTACTCCAGAAAGCTCCAATAATTCCAATAATGCTCCAAACGTGCTAGAACCTGTAAAAGACTCTAAAAGACTACAAAACACTAGAAAGACTCTATAAAAAGGACTTATATCAGGGCCTAAATAGGGTAAAAACCATGATATATCACTATTACACTTCATTCAAGCTTTATTCTACTTTGGTTTTATGAGAGAGCTTTTGAGGGAGACAAGTTTGATTCTTTGTTCGTCTGAGAGAAGATTTCGAACCCTTGTTTTACTCTCTTCTTTATTATTTATTCAAGTATTTATTCAGTCATGTTTATTGTTTCAATCTCCATGTCTGAGTAGATCCCCTGTTAGGTTTAGGGTTCTCATAAGGGATTTCTTTGAATGCTAGGTTGATTAGTTGTTTAGGGTTCATAATCTGAATTATTTCTTCACCTTAGGTTGTTCTCAAAGCTAATTCTAGATTGATCACCTGGAACTTAGATCTTAGGTTAATCAAATTAGGCACGACAATACAATTGAGTATCTGATAGAACTTAGAGTGAACAAAATAACTATTCGCAAAGAGATTTGGTTTAGTTATTTTGTAAACAAATCAAACTTGAACTAAAAGTTGGTTTAGACTTTAGGATTCGTAAAGAGATTTGGAATTCTAGGATTTAGATTTAGATCATTCTCGCAACGACAGTTGGTTAATTATACTTTAGTGATTTGAGTTCAAGAACCGTGTGTAATCTGAACCCTGATTAGTTAGTTTATATGCATTCATTGATTTCCTGAGGAATACCCTGAACCTATCTTTCTTCCAATCGAATTACAACTTGTTTAATTTACGTATTTGCTTTCAATTTCATTGATCACTTAGCTTAATTCAATCATTAAAATCTATTGTGTGTTTTCTTGAGTCTCTGTGGATTCGATCCCTAAGTATTACAATCGACAAGCTTTAGTACTTTTAGGGTATTAATTTGAGCTTATCAAATTTGGCGCCGTTGCCGGGGACTCAATTCGCCATTAGATTTTAGTTTGAGATTTTCGACTAAGTTCGACCAGTATCGATCGACACCCTAGTGGTATCGGTCGATACATGTCGTGAATTTTTGAGTTATTTACGTTCTTGACTTTTGTGTTCCAGGTGCATGCCTATTCGTGAAACCAGAAGGAACAAGAGCACTCAGCTACTCAATCTGTCAAACGAGCAGGTAGGACTTTTGGAACGCACAAACAGAAAAGCAAAGAAGCCAGCAGAGATGAACAACAATCCAGTGGTTTTGGTTCAAGATGCAGCTGGTGCTTACAGAGACCAAGAGGGTCGATTGTGCAATGAGAGAGGGCAACGATTGGATGGAGAGGGGAACATCATTCCACCTCATGTTGTTGTCAAGGAGATTATCGGTGGGAATGCTGCGAATGTAGGGAATGATGTGGCTAATCGTGGGAGGACGCTTGGTGAGCACAACAGACCTGATCAGTTCTATGCCAATCGAGCTGCGATTCGCATTCCAACTTTTCAGAGGAATGACTTTGAGCTGAAACCTGCGTACTACGCTCTTGTCAGTCAGCATCTTTTCCATGGTCTATCTCATGAACATCATATGGATCATATCGAGAGGTTTGAGGATTTGGTCACTGGTATGAAGTACAATGGAGTGCCCAATGAACATCTTCTGCAAGCTTTTTCCATACTCTCTTAGTGGGGATGTAGCTTATTGGCTGAAGCAATTGCCCCCTGGTTCGCTAACTACATGGGATGAGACGATGAATGCGTTCCTGAATAATATCTATGATGATGCGAGATCCGAAGAGCTCAGGAACAAGATTTTTCAATTTTCTCAAGGTCTGACAGAGGCACTCAAGGCTGCTTGGATTCATTTTAGGTCATATCAGAGAGATTGTCCATACCATGGGTTTACTCAAGTTCAGCTGCTGGGTACTTTCTACAGAGGGATCGATTAGAGGTAACAAATGGCTTTGGATGCTACGAGTAATGGAAATTTCAACACCAGGTATCCAGATGATGCAGTTGTGCTGATTGAGAACTTGGCGTCTAGTAATAGCACCAAGAATACTGATTTCGAGCGGAAGCAGCAGACTGGAGGAGTTGATGGATCGCAGATTGCAAATGTTCAGGCTAAGTTAGACTCAATGCACAATCTCTTGCTGGAAAAATCGATGAAGGCAGTTCATTTTGCTGAGGAAGTCGAGAATATCAATGAGGATGAAGAAGAGGATGTTAACTACATTGGTGGTTCTGGTTTTCAGGGTCAGAGGAATCAATACAACAACAACCGAAACTTCAACAACAATTTTCAGCAAGGAGGATTCAAATCTGAAGCTAATCCAAGTGGTTTTGGGTCGAATCAGTTTAGCCAGAAACCTTCTCAGAACAATGGTTATACCAGGAACTATGGAAATTCATCTTATCAACTTGTACCTGCTGAAACCCCAGAGAGCAAGATTGAGCCTATGCTTGAACAACTGGTTCAAGGACAGCAGCAGATAACAGTGGACTTCAATGGTAAGATGGATGCTATGTACAAAGATCTGAGTGGAAGGATCGAAGCTCTCGGTATTCATCAAAAGAAGTTGGAAACTCAGGTATCTCAGACTTCAGAGGCTGTGAAAAGGCAAGAAGGTTTTCTTCCAGGGAAAGGAGAGAACCCAATGGCACACATCAATGCAATCACCTTGAGGAGTGGAAAAGAGGTCAATACAAGAGTGAAAATTGGCCAAACTGCAGGAAATTTCGTCGATCTTGACGATGAGGATTCTGAAATCCCCAGGGTATCGATCGACACTAGCCAACATCGTTCGACACCGGTCAAGATACTTTCACGAGACAACTCAAAGTCCCGTGTATCGATCGATACCACCCATGTATCGATCGACACTGATCCTGCAGTCGATTCAGCACCTAAGGTTTTGAAGGAAGTACCTGATGTGGTTGCAGAAAGAGTTTACATACCAAGGATACCTTATCCCAGGGCTATTGGAAAGACTAAGAATGAGGTAGAAGACTCTAGATGCAAGGCAATTATGGATAAGTTGATTGTTGAACTTCCTTTCATCGATGCTATCAAAACTTCTCCAGCTTTCAGGAGATATGTCAAGAAGATGGTGTCTAGCAATGTGAACCTTGAGGAAGGATGTTTGATGATTACTCATGAGTGCAGCGCAATCCTGACCAACAGGATCCCAAAGAAGCTACCAGATCCAGGGAGTTTTGTGTTGGATTGTACGATCTTCACAGACAGATTTGAGCGTTCTCTTTGTGACCTTGGCTCAAGTGTCAACCTCATGCCGTACTCAGTTGCTAAGAGAATGGGGATGACAGACTTCACTTCAACAAGGATCTCAATGATACTTGCTGATCGCTCAGTTCGACTTCCATAGGGATTGCTCGAAGATGTTCAATTTAAGATTGGGAATTGCTTGATCCCAACTGACTTCATTGTCCTGGAGTATGATGCAGAACCCAGAGATCCTATTATCTTAGGAAGGCCGTTCCTAGCAACAGTTGGTGCTCTGATTGATTGCAGGAATAGGAAGATAGCTCTAATTAACATCGGTGATTTGGTCATGACTTTTAACATGGAAAAGATGATGAAGAGACCAACCATCGATGGGCAGACTTTCTTTGTAGATACCTTCAGTGATATTGCTGGAGAGTACTTCCTGGAGATGCATCCTGAGGATCCTTTGGAGAGAGCATTGGTCTGTTCAGCTGAGTCAGAGGTTTATTCGGATGATGTTGCTGCTGGATACTCGAAGATGCTCGATACAGCACCACCAGTATCGATCGATACTCCCCTAGTATCGGTCGATACCCTGCGACTAGAAAGGGAGTTGGCCGAAAGTTCTAAGCAAGTTGCTGGGCTTGGAGATTGGAACGAGGAGAAAGCTTCTAAGGTGGAACTCAAGCCACTTCCAGCAAATCTGAGGTATGGTTTTCTTGATCCTAATTCCACATACCCAGTGATTATTAATGCTTCTTTGAACAACGCATAGATTGCATTACTTCTGAGCAAGCTGCGCAAGTATCGCAAAGCTCTTGGCTATTCTCTTGATGATATTTCAGGTATATCACCGGACCTGTGCATGCATAGGATTCATCTTGAGGACGAGTCAAATGCTTCAATTGAGAATCAGAGGAGGCTGAATCCAAACTTGAAAGAAGTGGTTAAGAAGGAGGTCATGAAACTCTTGGATGCTGGAGTTATCTATGCCATCTTGGACAGTTCTTGGGTCAGTCATGTGCACGTTGTTCTTAAGAAAGGAGGGATAACTGTGGTGAAGAATGAGAAAGATGAGATGATTCCTACTTGGACTATCACTGGGCATCGAATGTGCATTGACTACAAGGAAGTTGAATGCAGCCACAAGAAAAGATCACTTTCCATTGCCATTCATTGACCATATGTTGGAGAGGTTGGCTAGTCATCCCTACTACTGTTTTCTCGATGGGTATTCAGGTTTCTTCCAAATTCATATACATCTAGATGACCAAGGGAAGACGACTTTTTCATGTCCCTATGGCACATTCGCATACATGAGAATGTCATTTGGATTGTGTAATGCTCCAGCCACTCAGAGATGCATGATGTCTATCTTCACAGACATGATTGAGGATTTTATAGAGGTGTTCATGGATGAATTTTCAGTGTATGGATCATCATTCAAGAACTGTCTGGATAACTTGTGCAAGGTGCTAGAGAGATGTGAAGAGAAACACTTGGTCCTTAATTGGAAAAAATGTCACTTTATGGTTTAGGATGACATCGTGCTTGGGCACAAAGTATCTGAAGCTGGGATCGAAGTTGACAAAGCCAAGATTCAGGTCATGACAAGCCTCCAACCACCGACTTCTGTGAAGGATATTCGAAGCTTCCTTGGTCATGCTAGATTTTATAGAAGATTCATCAAGGACTTCTCTAAGCTAGCTCGCCCGCTCACCCCCTATTATGCAAGGATATCAAATTCGATTTCACACCTGAGTGTCTTGCAGCCTTTGAGGAATTTAAAAAGGCTTTGGTGAGTGCTCCTATTGTGCAACCTCCTAATTGGACTTTGCCTTTTGAGATCATGTGTGATGCTAGTGATTTTGCTGTTGGATCAGTTTTGGGTCAGAGGAAAGATAAGAAGCTGCACGTTATCTACTATGCCAGGAGGACATTGGATGATGCTCAGAGGAATTACAACACCACAGAGAAGCAACTACTTGCAGTTGTTTTCTCCTTTGAGAAATTTCGATCCTACCTGATTGGGAGCAAAGTGATTGTTCATACTGATCATGATGCTCTCAAATATCTGATGCAGAATAAGGATCTCAATCCTCGCCTTTGTCGTTGGGTTCTTTTGTTACAAGGTTTCGACATTGAGGTTAAGGACAAGAAAGGAATAGAGAACAGCGTCGCTGACCATCTTTCGAGGATTCGGATCGATGCAGACGTGCCTATTGATGATCAACTACCAGAAGAGTCCATCTACTTCATTGAAACTAAGTTTCAAATGTGTTTTGCCGAAACTCTGCAATTCTCACGAATTGCAGGTTTTGGTATCGATCGACACTCCCCTTGTATCGGTCGATACCCTGCGATTTCCAGCCCTGTTTTGACTGTTGAACACCTTGGTGCTTCTGAAGGGTATCTAGTCGCTGCAGCTGATTCTGATCAACTATGGTATGCTGATATCGCCAAATACCTCGCTGTAGATGCAAAGCCAAATCACCTCAAGAAATATGACAAGAAGAAGTTTTTGCGTGACATAAGGCGATTCTTTTGGGATGAACCTTACATGTACAAGCAATGTTCCGATGGTATCTACAGGAGATGCATTGATGAATCTGAGGTACCTAATGTTCTGTTTCATTGTCACGAATCCGATTATGCTAGACACTTTGCTACTTTCAAGACAGTGTCCAAGGTTCTTCAAACAGGCTTCTGGTGGCCTACTATGTTTAAGGATGCTCATGCCTTCGTTTCGCAGTGCGATGCGTGTCAGAAAAGAGGGAAGATCAGTAAGAAACATGAAATGCCACATAATTTCATCCTTGAGGTTGAGATTTTTGATTGTTGGGGCATCGATTTTATGGGTCACTTTCCTTCATCATACAAAAACAAGTACATCTTGGTCTCTGTGGACTATGTATCCAAGTGGGTGGAAGCAATTGCTAGTCCCACCCACGATTCTTCAGTGGTCCTTAAGCTGTTTAAGACCATCATTTTCCCTCGATTTGGAGTACCTTGTATTGTTATCAATGATGGTGGCTCTCACTTTATTAACAAGGTTTTCGAGAAGTTGCTGAAGAAGCATGGTGTGAATCATCGTGTAGCTACTCCTTATCATCCTCAGACTAGTGGGCAAGTTGAGGTTTCCAACAGGCAGATCAAGGAGAATTTGGAAAAGACTGTGGGTACTACTAGGAAAGATTGGTCTGCAAGGCTGGATGATGCATTGTGGGCTTACAGGACCGCTTTCAAAACACCACTTGGGACTACACCGTTTCACTTGATATATGGGAAAGCGTGTCACCTTCCGGTGGAAATCGAGCATAAGGCAGCCTGGGCTACAAAGATGATGAATTTCGACATCAAGTCTGCTACCGAGAGGCGATTGATTCAGCTGAATGAGCTGGATGAGATTAGGCATCATGCCTATGAAAACTCAAAGCTGTACAAGGAGAGGACCAAGGCGTATCACGATAAGAAAATCCTTTCCAGACACTTTTAACCTAATGATCAGGTACTTCTGTATAACTCTCGTTTGCATTTGTTTCCTGATAAATTGCGTTCTCGTTGGTCAGGTCCTTTCACAGTCAAGAAAGTTAGACCACATGGTGCAATTGTCCTGAAAAATCTTTCAAGCGAAGAGTTCACTGTCAATGGACAAAGGGTGAAACACTATTGGCGGACAGCCTGAAAGGCGGTACAGTCAAGCTAATGACGTTAAACAAGCGCTTGGTGGGAGGCAACCCACTAGTGAGTATGTATATAAGTCTTTTTCTTTTTATTTTTCGTTTTTGTGTCTTGTGTATTTAGTGAATCAGACAAACGATGAGAAACAGAACTTGCATCGACCAAATCGCCTTGGTATCGATCGATACCCTACGCACAGGTAAGTTCTCTTTTAAAACCCTCGGGTTTTCTCCACAGTTCCCATCGATCGACACTTAACAAAACCCTATTCCAAATTCAACAAATCTTCGTTTCTTCACGGATTTGAGTGATTCTGGTGCCTAACCGTGTTGGATTTTCGTGCTCTATCCATTTCTATCATCCATTCTCTCGATCTGCAAGGTATGACACACATATTTCCCTTTTTCACTCCATGGACACAAGGTTTGGGATTTTGATATTTTTGTCTCTTAGAACTTGATTTACCGGATACATCTGCTTTACCTAAGTAGTTCTAGAGGAATTTCGAACCCACCCTTACGCTTGTATGCTTGAAATTACGGATTTGATGAATTTTGAGATTCTGATTCGAAATCGCCAGGGTATCAATCGATATCATGTTGGTGTCGATCGATACCCTGCGTGCAGTGATGGAATTTTGAGAAATTTGTTGATGATTGTTGCTGTGTTGGTGGATTTGGTGCTTATTCTGTATTTGATGTGTTCTTTGTCTTTGATTGCAGATGTTTAATCGAAAGAGAACACGAACGGATGATGCATCAAGCTCAAACCCACCACCAAAGGACTTCCCCTTGGGTCAACGTGTCAAGATCTGGGATAGTTTACATTAGCGGAGAGGTGTAGTGAACGGTTACCTAGGCAACGACAACTACAGACTGCGGATTGATGGAGCGTCCAAAAACATTGAGGTTCCGCATACTTCCTTGCGTGACATCCCACCACCACTGGTGACACAACCATCACCACCACCCGCTCCTCCTGCTGATCGTATGGCTCCTACTGCCACAAGTCGAGCTCCTTGGCCTAAGAGGAACGAGAAGGCTAGGATTCCTTGCAACAGACATTGGGAGGGAACAGATAGGGAGATCGCTGAGAGTACATACTGCATCTACAGGCCTGTCTCTGAAGACTGGGATGATTATGATACGTTGCACTACAACGGGTGGCTGGGCATTGATGTGCAACCCACTCGATTTGTTGATGGAGTCACAATGCGTCGTTTGGGTCTACACGGTGAGCTCCAGTGTTTGCTTCAGAGGATTGGTATGGGCACCATTGCCACACGGCAGTACGATCTATTTCCAGACTTGGTTCGTCATTTCATGGTGACAGTCCGCATCTACTACCAGGACGAGGTTCTCAGGGACGCCCAGGAGGGTACTTTAACCTTCATGATCCGCGGAGTGAGGTACAGGTTGCCACTCCCTGATCTTTGTGACATATATGGCTTTCAGAGAGCCTTTAGGAGAGTTGCTCTTCCTATTTCACACCCTGACGTGCATACATTTTGGGCGCACTTTGGGACTGGTGTCTATCATTCTAGGACATCCACTCAAATGGATGTGCGCCACCCAGTCTTGCGTTGCTTGGTTAGGATTCTGAGTAACACCTTTCTGTGCAAAATGGAGCCGAACAAGATGCGAGTGTTTAGCTTCTAGTGCTTGCCATGGCTATTAGGGACATCATTTCAGGCGAGGATTACGAGTGGCCTGAGCTTACAGAGGTCAACATGGGGGCTGTCTTTGCACATCACTTGGTCTCCTTAAATACCAAGCCTTTTATAGGCAAGAGTACGAGAGGCACAACTAGGAAGACCGAGTCTGTTGGGAGTCTTCTCACACCTATCTTCCAGCACTTTGGGATCAGTACTGCGAGCTGCTCAATCTCCACTACACGCGTTCTCATGGATGAGCAGCATTTGCAGAACCTAAGGTGGTTGAAGCCTCAGCGACGCTGGTACTTCTCTACCGCAGATGGAGATTTTCTGGTTCAGCTCCCCAACAGAGGGCTGACGGACATTGCTGACACTCCACTGCTGCTGCATTTTGAGCCTACTGAAGATATGTTGATAGTTGCGCCTGTTACTCGACGTCGTACACCAGTCACCAGAGCATCTGCTGCTGCTGAGGACGAGCCAGTACCTGACCTTGCTGGAGGTCAATCTCGACGAGCACGCCATCCTCCATCTTCTACGAGTACTTTTCCTCCACCACCTGCGATTCCTATGGATACCGACACCTTTCAGAGGTATGTGGTTGAGAGTTTCCAGAGTATCTGAACGCCATCTCCACTCTTTCTCGATGCGGTTGTGTTGCACCATCTCGCCCACGCTCACCATCAGGAGAAGGACCGTCTCGCACTGCTGGAGATGATGATTCTGATGAGGATTAGTCATATGTTCTATCTGGTTCACTTTTCTTTTTCTTTTTCTTTTTCTTTTTCTTTTCTTTTGAATTTTTGAGTATGTTTTGTCAGTTTATTTTGATTTTGAACTTTGTTGGATTATGCATTATGATATCTTGTTGCTTTTAACATGTGTTTGAGTGATCCTAACAGTGCTAACCATACCACTTTCGGATCCTTCGTCACAACTTAAGAGAAATATCTTGTCACTTTGTCGTTGAAGAGAAGTTTCATGTGTCGACTTACGCCTGGTATCGATCGATACCAGACCGTGTGTCGGTCGATACCCATGACCCAGAATCGGTCACTTCTTCTTCTTCACAATTCCACTCAGTTCTCTTGATTTCTTTAACCAACCTTAGGCTAGATAGCACTGGGGACAGTGTTGTTTAAGTCTGGGGGAGGTAGTTGCTGACATTGTTTTTGTTTTTCTTAAAGTCAGTCGTTTTTGCGTCAAAATTTGTTTTATTGAGTCAAAATTTGTTGGAGATGATGATCATGTGCTTGAATCTATTTTTCGGATTTTGTTTTTGAGTGACCAGTGTTACAGGATCAGTTCTAGATCGACTAATGAAAAATCCAAAGACTGACCAGTTGACTAGAAAACACCCATGTCTCCAGCAGAGTTCTTCTAAAGCATGAGCCATATTTTTGCACTTCATCGATGCAGTTGATGTTTACAGGGCTTGATTCATCATTCATATCTGACAAAGTAACCCATGTGTTTAAAGTAATGGTATCTCTCTC
Source organism: Eutrema yunnanense (assembly GCA_002933935.1). Taxonomy (NCBI): domain Eukaryota; kingdom Viridiplantae; phylum Streptophyta; class Magnoliopsida; order Brassicales; family Brassicaceae; genus Eutrema; species Eutrema yunnanense. Next base: position 184,712 of record PKML01043689.1, on the reverse strand, counting down.
CCCTGTTATAAGTTAATAAATAAGAGCATAAAAGATGAAATGATTTTCTTCTGAGTAGAGGGCTAGGAAAATTTCCAGCGATCCCATTATTCTACTTGTGAAGGAATGATCACACAAAGGTTGGAAACGAGGTTAGGAAAATTTTCCGTGATACCTTTATTCGTCTACACCTTTGATACATAGAGAGGGAAGAACTGGAGATTCGGTGGCAAACACCATCAATACTCGCGTTTCGGACTTTAATGTGTATATGCAGATCTAAAAAGATAGAAAGAACATAATGAGAAACAAGTCTGGGGGAGAGAAAATAATACCAAAATGTGTGTGAATTGGGTAGTTTTTTTGTCATGATATTGTATGGTAAAGAATCTAGAAGGTTCTTGAAAATTGGTTGCAGCGATGAAACTGGCGATGAGAGCTTTATTTGAACAATGCTGCGAGATAATGTGTGGAGTCTGGGAAAGCTGCGAATATCTACGGAGAAGTACATGGTGGTTAGATTCGGAGCTGGTTAGGTCACATTTGGGTGCTTGAGAAAAGGGTCTTTGCGATGGTTCATGAACATGTGAGTCTCCGTGTTTTCAAACTTCTTTCTCTGGTTTAGTTTTCTGTTTTGCTTGAAGGCAAGCAAAGGCTAAGTCTGGGAGAGTTGATATATCATGGTTTTTACCCATTTTAGGCCATGATATAAGTCCTTTTTATAGACTATTTCTAGTATTTTGGAGTCTTTTAGAGTCTTTTCAGGTTTTAGGTACGTTTGGAGCATTATTGGAGATATTGAAGCATTTTGGAGCTTTTTGGAGCCAAGCAGAGATCATGTAGCTGAGACACCGATTTGATGCCTGAGTATCAATCGATACACTTATGTTATCGATCGATACCCGTAAAAAAACAGAAGGATCGCGACTTTTCTGAAGATTTGAGAAACTGCAAATTACCCCAGAAGACTTTATTATTTACAATAATCCCCATAACGTGTTTTAGGTTATTTATTAGGTTTTTCAGCCACTTTGGCTATTACACTTCATTCAAGCTTTTATTCTACTATGGTTTTGTGAGAGAGCTTTTGACAGAGACAAGTCTGAAACTTTGTTCGTCCGAGAGAAGATTTCGAACCCTTGTTTTACTCTCTTCTTTTTTATTTATTCAAGTATTTATTCAGTCATGTTTATTGTTTCAATCTCCATGTCTGAGTAGATCTCCTGTTAGGTTTAGGGTTCTCATAAGGGATTTCTTTGAATGCTAGGTTGATTAGTTGTTTAGGGTTCATAATCTGAATTAGTTTTTCACCTTAGGTTGTTCTCAAAGCTAATTCTAGATTGATCACCTGGAACTTAGATCTTAGGTTAATCAATTAGGCACGACAGTGCAATTGAGTAATCTGATAGAACTTAGAGTGAGCAAAATAACTATTAAGAGATTTGGTTTAGTTGTTTTGTGAACAAATCAAACTTGAACTAAAAGCTGGTTTAGACTTTAGGATTCGCAAAGAGATTTGGAATTCTATGATTTAGACTTAGATAATTCTCGCAACGATAGTTGGTTAATTATACTTTAGTGATTTGAGTTCAAGAACCGTTTGTAACATGAACCCTGATTAGTTAGTTTATCTGCATTCATTGATTTCCTGAGGAATACCATGAACCTATCTTTCTTCCAATCGAATTACAACTTGTTTAATTTACGTATTTGTTTTCAATTTCATTGATCACTTAGCTTAATTCAATCATTAAAATCTATTGTGTGTTTTCTTGAGTCTCTGTGGATTCGATCCCTAAGTATTACAATCGACAAAGCTTTAGTACTTTTAGGGTATTAATTTGAGTTTATCAGGTATCCGAAGTTTTCTAGGACACACCGGATTTTATAGAAGATTCATAAAGGACTTTTCCCAAATCGCTCGACCCCTTACGCGTCTTTTGTTCAAGGAGACGAACTTCGAATTCAACGACGAATGCCTAGCCACATTTCATAAAAAGAAAGACACTCTTGTATTATCTCCAGTCGTACAACCACCTGATTGGAACACTACAAGAAATATGGGCATTGGTAGCAATTCACGGTAGCACGAATTCACAAACTGCTACTAAAACTGTTAAAATCTGATACCAACCTTTTAGTAGAGTTAAATTAGTGTTAAATTAGTGCTAGGAAAAAAGTACGATACGCGGTAACATAAAAATGACAACTATAGCTGGAAAGTGCTTTTGGAGGCAAAAATACTTAGCCATTTTTTCATTTTCCGCCATTCTCAGTCTCGAGCATGCAAAGGTCATTTAGACAAAAAAATGATTTTCACCAAATCTACTTCTCTCTCTCAAATATGTTACACAAATCTGATTTCCCCTCATAATTTCAATCTTCGTATACTAAATTTTCCTCTGTATTCGGTGTGTAGAAGTAGATCGGAACTGAAAATCAGCTGTCTTCCTGCCTCAACTTGTGTCATTTCCTCCGGTGTCATTTCCTCATTTATTCCGGTGTCGTTTCCTCCGGTGTCGATTCCTCCGGTGTCGTTTTCTCCGGTGTCGTCGCCATTTGCAAAATTCCAGGTGAAACCCACTTACGATTTATGTTGTTCTGAACTCTAGATCTAATTCGTCATTCAAAGTGTTTTCGATTTCTCTGATTAATTTCAATTACCTCTCATTGCAGCAAGATTGAAAGCCATAGAGATCTATTTGAGGACACAAAGATAAGCAAGAGAAAAACTAAGGTTATACATTATCGATTTGTGGTTCTTGTTCGTTTGAAATCTGTTAATTTTTTTTGCATCATAAATGAATAGATTCATGATATGGCTTTGCAGGTTGGAGCTTGTTGCAACATAAGGAGATCTGAAGGCTTTTTTTTTGGGTTGAAGACGTCTTGAACTCTTAAAACCAAGCTGCAAGAGCTTATAGAGGTAATTATTTTCATCCAAATATAACTTTTCGTTTCTGGCTTATGGAGCTTATTGGTTTACTTTGTCATGTTTGGGTATTTGATTGTTTAAACAATGGGATTGATGCTAATGACAATGTGTTAGTTTATGTTTGATTTAATACTTGACTGTTTACACAAAGATAAGCAAGAGAACACATAGAAATTTGTGGCTTTTAAGTCTCTGCTTGATTTAATTCTTGAGTGTTTATTGCTGCTAATGTGAATGACAATGTGTTTGTTTGATGTTTGAAATATTCTTATGGGTTTGTTTTCTGTTGCTTATGGGTTAGAACATAGAAATGATCGAAAAGTCATGGGTTCATCTTAACAGGTAAATGAAAAACTATATATATATATATACTTAAGGGTTTAATGGGTGATTAAAAGAGAGTTTAAGATTTGCTATTGTTTGATGCTTTCATATGTCTTATAAACCGAAGAGTTGAATCTGGTTATGAGAGAGGTGCTTGGGACTTTGTGAGGTCTGTTGGTGCAGCTTTAGGAGAAACTGAGATGATCATTTGCCCATGCATTGACTGTCGCAACGTAGATCGTCACCCAACTGTTGTTGTTGATCATCTTGTAACAAGGGGAATGGATTGGAGTTACAAGATGCGGGAGGATTGGTATCATCATGGAGAAGTGATATCAGGGACTGACCGTAGAAGCAATGCAAGTCAGTGGAACCAAGAGATTTTAGGATTATACCAAGCAGCTGAGTTTGTGGATGAAGAGCTTCTTAGGCAAGGTGAGTTAAGTGAGGTTGCTGAGGGTGAGGATAAGCAAGAAGATGAGTTTCTTGCAAAGCTAGCCGATGCAGAAACACCTCTGTATCCAAGTTGTGCAAACCACAGCAAGCTCTCGGCGATTGTTTCACTCTTTAGGATAAAGACACAGAGTGGTTGGTCTGATAGAAGCTTCGATCTTCTGCTCGAGACTTTGCCACAGATGCTACCCAAGGATAATGTCTTGCACACATCCTTGTACGAGGTGAAGAAGTTTCTGAGATCATTTGAAATGGGTTATGAGAAGATACACGCTTGTGTGAATGATTGTTGTTTATTCAGAAAGGAGTTTCAGAAGCTAGACAATTGTCCGAAATGCAACGCTTCACGATGGAAGATTAACACGCGAACAGGTGATGTGAAGAAATGTATTCCACAAAAGGTTCTTAGGTATTTTCCATTAATTCCACATCTCAAGAGGATGTCCAGGTCAGAGGAAATGGCGAAGGTCCTAAGGTGGCATTTTAGTAATAAGAGCACTGATGGAAAAAGCCGTCATCCGGTAGATTCTGTTACTTGGGATCAAATGAACGACAAATACCCTTCATTTGCTGCTGAAGAAAGGAACCTTAGGCATGGACTCTCCACGAATGGGTTTAATCCTTTTAGCATGAAGAATGTTAACTACAGTGCTTGGCCTGTATTGCTAGTGAATTACAACATGTCACCTGAAAAGTATATGAAGGAGGAGAACATAATGTTGTCATTGCTGATTCCTGGTCCAAGCCAACCTAGAAACAATATAGATGTGTACTTAGAACTACTTATAGAGGATCTTAACCATCGGTGAGATTGAGAGAAGATTTGGTAAACACTAGCACAGAACCATCTCAGGTAACGAGGCTAAGAGTTTGGGTCAAATCGCGAACTAAGAAGGATGGTACGCCTGTCAATGTGAATGCGGCTGAAAAGATAGTAAGTTCTGTTTATTATTTTCAGTTTTAGTAGGAATTGGAATTCTTGCTGAGTGTTTCTTAAGTAATTGTCATTGTGTTTCCAGAGAAAGGCATCAGAGATACAACTTGAAGGTCCATCAGATTCAACGACAACGAATCCAAAAGAAGACATGCTAACTCAGATCTTGGGACCTGATAATCCTGGCCGGTTGAGAGCAATGGGTAGAGGCATTAGCATGACCAAATTGGCTTGTCTCCAATTCAAGAACAACTGTATGGCTGCTATGGAAGAAAAACAGATGACATTGCAGAAAGAGGTTCATGATTTAAAGCAGGTCATTGCCAGAATGAATAACCAGGTTCGTCTACTTTCTTTACATTACTTATACAAATGAATTTGCAGAAACACGTTACTAATCTATTTTTTCTCCTATGGCAGGGACAAGAGACTGATGTGGGTGAAAACTCGATTTACAAGGTAAGAATTGAGTTCCTCTGGCTTCATCTAACTGTAGATGACTAATTATGAGTTGATTTATAATTGCTTGTTCTCCATGCAGAGTGTCAATACCAGATCACTTCCCAAGTGTTATCTGGTTGACTGGTCTTCCTCTGATGAGAATGTTGCTGAGGGACGGGTTGTTTCATATGATGCTGATGAGTTAGTTAATGGGATTCCTCTAGGGCCTAACGCAGTGAAGGTGTTAGTAGAAACTGCAATCAAACCATATACATTTTTATGGAGGCCTGCACATCAGATGTTTACTATTGAAGATACACTTGGAGAAATGATTGCATGGCAAGCCGATTATTGTACTGTTCCAAATGCAGGTTTCATTCCAGAAGACACTAATTCTAAGGTTAAGTTTCTTAAATTTGCTTATTTAAAGATGCTCTTCATCTCTATGAGTCTGAGTTGTTCTTTTTAGTAATTGGTGGCTTTTTCACCTTTGTTCCACAGAGTCCATCTACAAGTGCAAATAACAAATGCAAACTCATGGATTATATTACAAATGAGGAAGTGGTTGATGTAGGCCGATGGCAGACTCGAGAACCTAAAGTGTTGGTTAATGGACTTCCTCTTGGTCCAAACGCAATAAAAGTGTATGTGGATGAGGTAGTAAACCCAAAGGCATTTATATGGAGGCCTACGGTTGAGAAGAGAATTGTGGAGGATTATCTGAACTGTTTTGTAGCATGGCCTGCAAATAGAGTTGTAATTGATGGAAGAACTCCAAATTCTCCTGGTGTAGAGCCATCCAGGTCTAAAGCAGTTAGTCCAACTTCTCAGACTGAAAAGTCTCCTGTAACTCCATCAGCTCCTACAAAGAAACCTGCTTTGAGTTTGAAAGAGAAGTTTACGAATGAAAAGTCACCAGTAACTCTAGCATCTCCTCTTCGCAGATCAGGGGTAATTTCTGTTATTGATAAAGTTGATTGTTTGTGGCCTGCTGCTTGAAGTTTGAACGTTGGTTCTGTTTTTTTGCTTTATGTTCTTGTAGCGTACCAAATTCAAGGAAAATCTAAAATGCAAGATCATGGATCTGTCAGGAAAGAAGGTCGTCGTTGCTGAGGGACGTTGGTCATCGAATGATCCTGAGCAACGTGTCCACTTTGTACCTTTGGGCCCTGGTGCATGTAGAGTCTTTGTGGATGTTGTGAAAGTTAAAGAAGCTGCAGTGTGGAGGACAACTTCTGAGATCGAGTATATGGAAGATGCACTTGGAAGTGCTATTGCTTGGCCAGAGGATAAAGTGATTATGGTGAGATCTTCGGTCATTTGGTTATTATTTGGATTTATTAAGTGGGCAAATTTATGAAACTAAACTAGGATATATTTGTTTTCAGGTCTGAAGTCATACCAGAAAGAACCTTGCATTTTACTTCTTCTAAGACAGAACTTTGTGTTTCAGAACATGGCTTTATGGTTTGTTATGACTTGGTTTTTTTTGGTGCAAACTTTTTTTGGTTTGGATCTTGTTTTCTATGCGCAACCTTTGTATGAGACCATGGGTTTGTGGTGTGTTAAAACATTTTCTCTTCTCCAATTCATGTTTTTTGTTTATATGGTCACATAGAGTTTACAAAAACGGCATCATTGACAAAGTCCAAAAAACTAATGTAAACCAAGCCAAAACATGAACAAGATTTGAAATATAATTTACAGTAGAAAATAACACAGAAGAATTATTGAGTTTGATTTAGTGTATAGGGTTTAGGGTTTGATTTACAGTATATGGTTTAGAGTTTGATTAGTGTATATGTTTAATATTTGAAATATGATTTCCTTGTAATATTGTAAGAAAAAACTTAAAAAGAATTAAGAGTTATTTTAATTTTAGGGTTTAGGGTATTGGCGTTTATAGTTAAGACCGTGTTGATGATTTAGGGTTTAGGGTTTTGGTTATGTTGTCAATTAACAAATGAAAATGATTGTCAATGATTGGAAATGATTGCAAAATCATTGCAAATTAAAATGATTACAAACATATATACAAACCTTACAAACTAATGATAAGTTACTAAGAGCTTAAGGGTTTGATGTTTAGTACATAGGGTTTGAGATTTAGGGTTTAGGGTTATGATATTTTTTCTTGTTATACTAACAATATAAATATAATTTTAAGTATTAATGAGTTTAGGGTATAAGGTTTGAGATTTAGGGCATAGGGTTTGAGATTTAGGGTTTAGTGTTATGATATTTTTCATGATCTACTAACAATAAAAATTTAATTTTAAGTATTAATGAGTTTAGGGTATAGGGTTTGAGATTTAGGGTTTATGGTTATGATATTTTTTTCTTGTTCTACTAACAATATAAATGATATTTAAGTATTAATTAGTGTTATATAAAGCCAAATCCATGCCAAACACACAGATTTGAATCTATAAAAGTTGTTACCAAAAAAAACAAAACAAAAAAAAAACAAATCCATGCCAAAACTCATGTTTGCCGGGGAACCCAAAAAAATTCCAAGCTGAAAAATATTTGCCGGGAACCCAAAAAATTTCATGTTTGGAGCCAAACATTTTAGCCAATTTTAATATTTTAAATCCAAAGGTCTTTTAGGTTACAGAGAAAGACAGATCTCTCGTTTTCTCTCAAACCCTCAATCTCCGTCGCCATCACAAATCCATATCCGGTCAAGTCTTTCCTTCACTCCCGTCGATTCCCCTCCGTAACTCTGTAGACTCGATTTTCATCCGTTGCCTCGATTCCCATCTGTCTCCGTCGCCACGAATTCCCTACGTCTGTGGGTCGCATCGATTTCCCTTCGACTCTCCGTCCCGTCGATTTACCTATGCGTCTCCATCGAACTCGTCCACCTACAACTCCGACGAAGAAAACCAGGACAGTTAATCGAGCCCTAAACCCTAGATTTTATTCCTCATTCTAAAAGTCTTAGATTTCTCTAATTACTAGATTGTCTACCTAAAGTCTTAGATTTCTCTAATTAAATAGCTTGTATACCTAAAGACGTAGGAAGATTCGAAGCCCTAAAGATCTCGGAAGGGACATAATACGAAGATAAACAAGAGAGTCAATATCATGTACCATCTTCAGGTTATGCTTTTCGATTTCTTTTTCTCAATCGCTTCAAATCTGTGTTATGTTGCATTATAACACGCATTGCATTGCATCAAATCTAACTTGTGTTCTTTTTGGCATGTAGAAACTCAAATGGAAGCAACGAAGGGCATCATCTGCGGACTCCCAGCCTTCGGACTGAAACCACAACTCCAACAACAGCCACAGCAGTCGCAACTCCAACAACACCCACAACAACAGGCACAAGAAGCAGAAGATGATGTGGTAGAGATCAGCAAAACCTAGTTTAGATGCTCTCAAGGCAACTTGATTCGCGTTGAGGTACCTGAAGAAGACATTGAGCCAATGTTCCGTATAGGTATCAGAAACATGATGGAGAATGCACGCAAGTCAGCAAAACACCCAAAACAGGAACAAGGACAGTCCTCACGAGGCAAGGCTGCTCGTGTAGACTAACTGCATGGTACGAACCACTCCATTGTAAAAACCATTCTTTTGCTTTTGACTTAGTTTGATGGTTACATTTGAACCTTCTGTTATGATGTTTTCTTTGTCATTACTTTCTTTGCTATGGATCAATTACCATTGTATGGCATTTGTACTTTGTCTCTCTAAATGTGTTTAATTAGAGTCAATCATTTTTAGTATTAATACTATATTAGTATATAATTATTGCAATTCAATGATCCAATTAACAAAATAATAGCACAAAATGACCCAGAAATGTGTCATTTTACAATGTAATAGAGCACAAAAAAAGCCATGAAAACGAACATCCTGGCACGAAAAATGTGCTAGTTAATATTGTCATATGGCATATGATACATGCTATAATAGGTGCTCAATTCGACAATCAAAAACGTCACGAAAACATACTGGCACTTAAAATGTGTTATAATAATTTATTCTACAGCACGGAAATTTCACCATCGAAAACTGCATGATAGCCCTGAAAATATGTTATTATAATTTATACTACAGCAAGGAAATATCGCCATGGAAAATTGCATGATAGCACGAAAAATATGTCATAATATCTAATACTAAAGCACGGAAATATCGCCATGAAAAACTGCATGATAGCACGAATCATGTGTTATAAAATAATTTCCGATGGCTTTTATATAACGCTACAATATGTCAATTTATTATAGCATTAAATAAAACGCTATGGTAGGGGGGTCTATTATAGCTGCGGCTGACATAGCGTTCATGGAAACGCTACGAAAACCATATGGTAGCTTTTTCAATGTGCTATTAATGCCGATATTTCCTGTAGTGGGAACAACCATTCGAAATCATGTGTGATGCAAGAGATTTTGTGATTGGAGATATACTAGGGAAACAAAAAGATAAGAAGCTGCACGCAATTCACTACGCGATCAGAACGATGGATGAAGCTCAATGCAATTATGCGACGACAGAAAAGGAACTTTTAAATGTCGTATTCGCTTTTGAGAAATTTTGATCTTATCTGGTCGGATCCAAGGTAATAGTTCATACGGATCATGCAGCAATCAAGTATTTGATGTCCAAGAAAGATGTCAAACCTAGGTTAATAAGATGGATACTCGTAATGCAAGAATTCGACATCGAGATTCAAGATCGAAGAGGAGCAGACAACAGAGTAGCAGATCACCTTTCGCGAATACGAGTAGAAGACGAAGTGCCCTTAAATGATAGTTTGATGGATGATAATGTCTATGTGGTAGACATGGTACCGCTGACTTCACATGAAACGCCCCCACGACCTCTTGCGCGGCCGGCGGACGCTTTTAACACCCCGTCGTTCAGGCACATTGCCAACTATCTGGTTGCAGACGTTGAACCGCCATAGTTCTTTGGCTACAGAAAAAATAAATTCTTGCAGGAAATTAGACATTACTTGTGGGATGAACCATACCTATACAAGAGATGTGCGGACGGTCTGTACAGATGATGCGTGGCTGAAGAGGAAATGAGCGGAATATTGTTCGGATGTCATATCTCAGCTTATGCAGGTCACTTCGCTGTTTTCAAGACTGTCTCTAAAGTTCTACAAGCAGGTTTTTGGTGGCCTACTCTTTTTAAGGATACACAAACTTACATCTCACGCTGTAACTCATGCCAACGAATGGGGAATATAAGTAAGAGGAACGAAATGCCCCAAAATTTCAATCTAGAAGTCGAAATCTTTGATGTACGGAGAATCGATTTCATGGGACCATTCCCAACTTCTTTCGGAAACCAATACATCCTTGTTGTCGTTGACTATGTTTCTAAGTGGGTTGAAGCAATCGAAAGCCCCACAAATGACGCAAAGGTGGTTATTAAGATGTTCAAATCGATCATCTTTCCGCGTTTCGGAGTTCCTAGAATAGTGATAAACGACGGAGGATCTCACATCATTAACAAAGTTTTTGAAAACCTACAGAATAAGAATGGAGTCACGCACAAAGTCACCTCTCCGTATCATCCTCAAAAAAGCGACCAAGTGGAGATATCCAACAGAGAGATCAAGTCGATCCTGCAGAAGACGACTGGAGCGAATCGCAAGGATTGGTCTACCAAACTCGACGACGAACTTTAGGCATACCGAACAGCATTTAAGACACCCTTAGGCACGACACCATTCAATCTTTTCTATGGAAAGCATGTCACCTTCCTGTAGAGCTCGAATACAAAGCACAATGGACTATTAAGGAGACGAATTTGATTATGAAGACAACTGGAGAAAGGAGATCACTCCAACTACAAGAGCTGGACGAAATCCAGCACAACGCCTATGAAAACTCGAAGATATACAAAGAAAAGACGAATGTGTACCATGAAAAGAAGATCATACACTGATCCTTCGCTACAAACGACAAGGTTCTTCTTTTCAATGTTCATCAAGGTGGTGCAGACCTTTCACAATAAATTTAAGCCATACAAAGCCATCATCCTTTGGGATAAAAGTGGGAATACATTCACGGTTAACGGATAACGTATCAAGCCATACCTCGTGGAGCCAAGAAGACGAGAAAGAAGTAATGGCGTTGATCGATCCACCATCAGCTTGATCTGGCGGCTAAGTCAAGCTAACGACTTAAAACAATCTCTTAGTGGGAGGCAACCCACTCGGTATTTTAATTATTCTATTTTAAATTGCATTTTAGATTATTGTTATTTGGTTTTTGTTTCCTTTAAATTCCAGGATTTTAAACGAAGAACGAATGAATTTCAGCTGCGGCCACAACCCCTCCATACCGGTAAGGTAAGTATACTTCATTATATCGAATTCAAATTGAATTTCTTTACCATCCTCTTATAGATTTTTCACACTAGGGACAGTGTGATTGAAATCTGGGGGAGGATGTTCATCCGTTACTAACGTAATTTGGTTTGCTTTGAGTTTGTTGTTCTTCTTGACGTAAATAAATTTTTCAAAATCAGTTTTCAAAACAGGGACATGTGTGCTTCTACGCTATCTTCTCGTGCCAACTCTTTTGTGGTTTGGTACTAGACTAGGCGGTAGCTAGAGTGCTTGCAATGCGACATTCCCAACGGATTTCAATCCATATAGATTCGTATCTTGAAGCAGAATTGCTCGTCTACCCTAGGTCAAATATATAGATCTAGTACTTTTGTACCTCTAAAAATACCTAAATTCAATTTCAAGGTAGGTAATCAAGCAAATATGGATTTAAAATAAGGATATAACGAAGAACCCTAATCGATATCTTAATCTAAAAACCTAATGATAAATCGATCCATGAGAGCCCCTTGAGATTCCTTTACCCAACAAGAGAAATACTCGGACACGATTGATGAAAGCAAAAGCATAATTAAATTAAGAGCCTCTTGATTTTAAGAAAGAGCATCTCGATTTCAAGAACTAAGTCCAGAGAGAACTTCTTCACCAATCTCGAAAGTAAGAACAAAAGTTTATGAAAAGTAATGCAAAAAGTAAACTAAAAGGTGTAAAAGCAAGCACACAAATAGGGTCTGTAAAACATGTATTTATAGGTCTTCAACTCTTGCTTTGGTTGTCCTTACGGTTTTTTTGAAGAGAAAACGAAGTGGGCTTGAAGCAGGCTTCAAACGAGGTGATTTTGGGCCGACCTTGGTTGGCCGCGCGGGTGAGTGAGTTCGACTCGCGGCAAAAGGTGAGTTCGCTGTGGGTGGAGAGTCTCTACCCACAGCCAGAAGTTTCATCGCCGCGGTCATGATCCCTGGAACCGCGGTGAATGGCCTATGAGGTTCAATCTTCATTTCTTCTCTTCCTTCTTTCATGAGACTGTAGAAAACGTTTTCAGTCAATTGGATATATCTTGAGATCTAACCGTTGGATTATCTTGAATCCAAGTGGGTATGAAAGTTGGTTCTCCCTTCTATTCTGTGTCCAAAGTTTTGCATGATCAGATGGTAAGAAAGTCTTCATCGGATGTCAAACTTTTGACGGTCCAAAATTGTCCAAAATCTGGTATTTCTCCCATTTGTGTCGTTTTGCCTAAGTAACCTGAAAAGAGTATTGAAACTACAAATATGCAAAAATCATAATAAAAACATATAAAAGAAATTGAAACACTTATTAAAGTGTTCTATAATAGATAGTAAAACGGGTAAAAGTACGGTGTTATCAGCTCCCCCAGACTTAAACTTTGTTTGTCCTCAAACAAAACAAAACCAAAGGTCGGAAAGATCAAACAAAAATCATAGTGAACTCGAAATCTCGGAGACCATCCTTCTAAACCACAACCATCGAACTACATAAAACGCAATCTGGCCTAGAAAGTTATCACTAGAAGTTCTCGTAACACTAGTTCACGGTATCCGTCATACGAAATATAAACATTAAAAATCCAAAATTCAGGTAAACTAGCTCTCTAAAATCATTAAGTGCAAACCTGAACTTATCATCAAAAGGATCAAACCAAGACAATTGAGGCACGTATTAAAGGCTTTGAAAGGTGAGGTTAAAGGTGTTTCGGGTTACCGTAATTTCACCGGAGGATGCTAGATACTATGCAAAACAGCAAGAGATGAATGACCTATTGAGAAACACAACTTCCGGTCACTTTTTCTTGCGTAAAAATTATTATACTTTCTCCTTTCTCCAAAAACAGAAATTTTATGTCATTCACCCAGACTTAGTTTTTCTATGGGCTCGGAATGACAAACTTCTCATAAACGAACCATGGATGCCTCATAAGAATTTCGACCAACCTAGACTCTCTTTAGGCTCTTGTTTCCTTTCCCTTTCGATTTTTTTTTTTTTTTGCAAGGGGGAAACGCCATTTATTGAGATAGGGTTTTAGGGGCACGAAAATTTACCATGATTTTGAGTTTTTTGAGTTTTCCAAGGCAGAACCAAGCTCTCGTCTTTGTTGATTTCACCTCCACCGATTACGTGTAGTATTCGTCTTTAATGACTGAAAATTATGTCGTTTCTCCCTCTCCGGCGTTTTTGCACATATCTGCACATGAGACAGAAAGAGAAAATGCATGAGGTTTGAACAATGGTTAAGTTTTGGGTGGGGTATCAACTAAAGATGAGCTGGCCATTCACGTACGACAAAGAGTGGTAAAAGGTAAAATAACGTCATGAATGTATGATTTGTTATCTTTGCCTAAACCTTTGATGAGAAAATTAAGTCAAGTTAAAGTTCAAATATAATAGAGCTAGTATATTCCATCTTAAAGAATCTTTACGGTCTAAATTCCTCTGGAGATTTTGCATTAACAGAAACTCTAGTTACCGCTTAATCTAGAACCAAATTACGAAAAAATATGTTACGAGGAAATAGCGTAGAAGCACATTGGTCGGTTATCATCATGGATTTCTGTCATCATTCCCTCAAAACGTATTCCTACTTTACTGAAAAAACTTGAAATTTTTAATAACAAAACGCGAAAAATGCAAAATGCAAAGACTCATGAAAGAAAATGTGATTAGTAAGGGATGGGATCCTCCCCCAGAATTAAATCACATTGTCCCCAGTGTGAAATAAATCGAGCAAGAACGAGAAATAGATGTATGTAATAATTGAAAAAGTGTAGAGAAAAAGAAAAGTTACCTGGAAGTGTTGGGGAATTGATGTGGGAATGGATTAGGATCGATCGGGATTGACAGGGAGTTGGTTGTGGGTTACAGGTGCGCGACCGCGGCCAAATGGAGTTTCATCGCGGGTCAGTGGGATTGGACCGCGGCCGAAGGCTGGTTCGCCGCGGGTCGAGGTGTTGCACCCGCGGTCGAGCCTCTTTTACGGTCAAGTGTTTTCTCGCGATTCGTTCTGGACCGCGCAGATTCGAAACATGTTTTCATCTTTTTGTTTTTTCAAAAAAAAATTTTGATTTTTTTGGGGTTTTTGATTTTTTTTTTTTAAAGCCGAAACTAAGAAAAATAAAACGTTAATAGAAAACGAAATAAATAATTAAAAAGAAAAATGTACTGAAATGGGTTGCCTCCCATTGAACGCTTTTGTTTAAGGTCGTTTAGCTCGACGTGTTGAAAACAAGGTGAGCTTAGTCGAAGAAAGTACTTGTTCGAAAACAAGTTTCTTTTGAATTAACCTTATAATCCTTAGTATAAAACTTATCACGCCATTCCCACTCTGGATTTCTGTCATCAAGTTCGAGATGGTGATCTCCTCCGGGATCACAATGGAACATCAGACTTGGAGCTTCCTTGGAGTGTGATTCTTCTTCTTTGGTATTCTCGGATGGTAGAGCCATGTTACCCAACAAGAGAACTACTCGGACACTGATATATCATGGTTTTTACCCTATTTAGACCATGATATAAGTCCTTTTTATAGAGTCTTTCTAGTGTTTTGGAGTCTTTTATAATCTTTTACAGGTCTTAGCACATTTGGAGTATTATTGGAATTATTGGAGTTCTATGGTGCATTCTGGAGCGAAAGTGAAGTCTGATGACTAAGTGCCCGATCTGAGCGACAAGCATCGATCGATACCCCCTGGTATCGATCGACACCCGTCGAGAAATCATGGGCCGCGACTTTTTATGAAGTTTT
>PKML01043689.1:131236-159250 GCA_002933935.1 Eutrema yunnanense | reverse complement strand
TCAAAGCTAATTCTAGGTTGACGAATCTGGAACTTAGATCTTAGGATAATTGATTAGGCACGACAGTGCGATTAATTACCTGATAGAACCTAGGTGAGCAAATTGATTATTCGCAAAGAGATTTGGTTTAATTGATTTGTGAACATATCAAACATGTTATTAAAGCTGATTTAGACTTTAGGATTCGCAAAGAGATTTGGAATTCCTAAGATTTAGATTTAGATAATTCTCGCAACGACAGTTGGTTAATTATACTTTAGTGATTTGAGTTCAAGAACTGCGCTAAATCTGGATCCTGCTAGTTAGTTTATCTGCATTCATTGATTTCCTGAGAAAAACTCTGGGCCTATATTTCTCAATTGAATTACATCCCGTTTAATTTATGCATTGCTTTTAATTACATCTGTTTGACTTAGCTTAATTCAACATCTAGAATCTATTGTGTGATTTCTGTGAGTCCTTGTGTTCGACCCCTAGCTAGACTACGACTACTTCTTTAGTACTGTTAGGGTATTAAATTGAGCATATCAGACACGATAATTAAATTAAGAGTAGGGGATTGATGAAAGAGCCTCTCGATTTTAAGAACTATGTCCAGAGTGAACTTCTTCACCAATCTCGAAAGTAAGAACAAAAGCTTAAGAAAAGTAATGCAAAAAGTAAACTAAAAGGTGTAAAAGCAAGCACACGAAATAGGGTCTGTAAAACATGTATTTATAGGTTTTCAACTCTTGCTTTGGTCGTCCTTAGGGTTTCTTTGAAGAGAAAACGAAGTGGGTTTGAAGCGGGCTTCAAACGAGGTGATTTTAACATGCTAACAAAAGTATCAAATATTAATGTTAACATGATAATATATGATACTTGTTAGCGTGTTAACAATAATATATTGTAACGTGTTAACATAGTATGTTAGCGTGATAACAATAATATGTGATACTTGTTAATATGATAACAAAAAATATATGATATTTATTAACGCCTTAACAATAATATATTGTACTTGTTAACGTGCTATCCGATAGTTAACCTTATAATCTTTCGTATAAAAATTATTACGCCATTCCCACTCGGGATTTCTGTCATCAAGTTTGAGATGGTGATCTCCTCCGGGATCACAATAAAAAATCAGACTTAGAGCTTCCTTGGAGTATGATTCGTCTTCTTTGGTATTCTCGGATGGTAGAGCCATGTTACCCAACAAGCAAACTACTCGGACATGATAATTAAATTAAGAGCAGGGGATTAATGAAAGAGCCTCTCCATTTTAAGAACTATGCACGGAGAGAACTTCACCACCAATCTCGAAAGTAAGAACAAAAGCCTAAGAAAAGTAATGCAAAAAGTAAACTAAAAGGTGTAAAAGCAAGCACACGAAATAGGGTCTGTAAAACATATATTTATAGGTCTTAAACTCTTGCTTTGGTCAGCCTTAGGGTTTCTTTGAAGAAAAAACGAAGTGGGCTTCAAACGAGGTGATTTTGGGCCGACCTTGGCTGGCCGCAGGTGCGTGAGCTCGACCCGCGGCCAAAGGTGAGATCGCCGCGGGTGGAGATCCTCTGCCCGCGGCCAGAAGTTTCTTCGCCGAGGTCATGAGCCATGGAACCGCGGTGGATGGCCTATGAGGTTCAATCTTCATTTCTTCTCTTGCTTCTTTCGTGAGACTGCAGAACATGTCTTCAGTCAATTGGATATATCTTGAGATCTACCTGTTGGATTGTCTTGAAACCAAGTGGGTATAAAAGGTGGTTCTCCCTTCTATCTAGTGTCCAAATTTGTGCATGATCAGATGGTGAAAAGTCTCCATTGGATGCCAAACTTATGACGGTCTAAAATTATCCAAAATCTGGTCTTTCTCCAATTTGTGTCATTTTTGCCTAAGTAACCTGAAAAAGTCTTGAAACTAAAATATGCAAAAATCATAATAAAAACATAGAAAAGCAAGTGAAACACTTATTAAAGTGTTCTATAATAGATAGTAAAACGGATAAAAATGCGGTGTTATCAATATCATGTCCTAACATGTCCTATAGTCTGACCACCGAACCTCGTAATTGCACCCCCTCTCAGTGTTGCGCTTTTAGGATAAGTGGCCATCTATTCTACTATGACACGTTCATGCAACAGGTCTTCTAAAAGATAAACAAACACGTCGAAATCACTAATAAAACAAGAAAATATATCAATTTGAGATGTCTGAAATCATAAAAAAAAACAAATGGTTGTGATTTCGGACTTAAAGAGAAAGGTGAGTCTGGGAAGTATCAGTCGATTTAGAAAATACTTTAGTAGAGAAGAGGATTAAGGTAACGGGTTGAAAGAAGAGACGACCAAAAATGGCCGAAAAATAAGTATTATTCACAACATGTTTTACTTTCTTTTTCTTTTATTTTTTAATAAACATTTTAATTTTTCGATGGTATAGTTTAATTCAATCGATTGTATAGTTTTGTGTTTGGTTATTTTACTTATAGGCAACATATCTTGTGGTTCGATCACCTAGCATCGTAATCGCACCCTCCTCTCTAAGTGATTCACTTTTATGATAAGTGATCATCTAGTATACCATGACACGTGTCATAATGTGATTCGTCTATTCAAAGGGAAATTATTTATCTCCAACAACTATAAACTTTGAAATTTATGAAACAAAAACAAAAATACTAGAGTGAATGAAGACCAAAATAGGGTTACTTAAAAATCTTTAAAATGTTTGTGTTTCTCGGAAATTTATCGTTTTCTAGGACGCAAGTCTCCTACAAGATAAACAAACACGTCGAAGTCACTAATAAAACAAGAAAAGACATCAATTTGAGATGTCTGAAATCATAAAAAATCAGAAGAAAAAAAAATGGTTAAGTGATTTCAGACTTAAAGAGAAAGGTGAGTCTGCGAAGTATCAGTCGATTTAGAAAATACTTTAGTAGAGAAGAGGATTAAAGTAACGGGTTGAAAGAAGAGATGACCAAAAAATGACCGAAAAATAAGTATTATTCACAATATGTTTTACTTTCTTTTTCTTTTATTTTTTAATAAATATTTTAATTTCGCAATGGTATAATTTTAATTCAGTCGATTGTATAGTTGTTTTGTTTGGTTATTTTACTTATTTTATAACCTTTCAAACATTTTTTAAATCCAAAACTTTTTTTTATTATATTTTATATTATTTAGGATATAAATATTTGCAAATAGAAAACTTATTAAATTATACTTTTAATTCGTTTTTATTCTGATTAAAAATATAATGATTAAATTTCTTAAAATATATAAAATATTCTTAACATGTGACAAGTGCAATGTTAAAATCAGTTAGATCTTTTATCACCATTTGAGGACCACCAGAACCTTCTCAGTTCTCATCGCATATGAGATCTCTTTAACAATCTTCTTAAGTATGAGAACGCATGACATATAGTAAGATTGTAAGAGGGAAGAGCTATCACAAACATGACTGGAGATAGAAGTTTAGATTACCAACTTTCCATTTTTTGAATGACCCTCTGGGATACGAAGGAAAATGTGTCACTTTTGTTTTTACCAACAAAATCTGGCATGCCTAGATATTTACCAAAGCCACCCACTTTTGTAATTTTAGTCATATGCTTAATATGATCTTTCAAATCAGATGATAATCCTTTTACTGAACATTATTGCCGATTTCTGAAGATTTACTTATCATTTGTTGGCATTCCTCTTTTTGATCTTTACAAAAGATAATAGAGTCATATGCAAAAAGCATGTGTGAGATAGCTGGTACATTCCGAATGGTTTTGAAACCATGTAGGTGTTCGTTCTGAATTTCCTTTTGAATCAAACTTGATAAGCCTTATGTGCAATTAAATATATATATATATATATATATTTCTCACGATTTTTTCAATCGGTGATCCATTGATTAGCACAGAATAGGATACATATGAGATGCACTATTTATCTGCAAATGAGATGCATTATCCGTTGCACTATTTATCTGCAAAGCCCATTCTCTTCAATACCGCTTCAATATTTATTAAGATTTAGATATACATAAATATTGAAGAGATAACTTCAAATCTATTTTAGATATGCTGGACTTTTGTGTATAAATACTTTGTACAATACGTTGTTTGTCAATAAGAAAGCATTCCCACAAATACTTGTTTCCGATTTACATGGTATCTGAGAGAAAATTCTGAAACCTAAAAAAAAAAATTTTCGTTCGTGTTCTTAGAGGTTTCGAAGTTCGAAATATGTGTTGTCTGGTGTGGTGATCCCTAGTTGAGATACAGCACGATGGTTGATGGAGAAGAGTCGACAACGTCTAAAGGGATGGTCACCGATGATCGAAGTGGTAAGGTTAAGACACTGTACTCGTTGTACGGATCGGACAACCCATGAGCTTTGATCACCTCCGTGATATTAACCGGCGAAAACTACAACGAGTGGTCCGGAGAGATGACAAACGCTCTTCGAGCCAAGCGTAAGCTGGGTTTTGTCGAATGAACGATACCGAAGCCTATTGCGAGCGATCCAAATCTCGAACTGTGGCTTTCGGTGAATTCCATGATTGTTGGTTGGATCCGAACATTTACTGAACCAAGGGTCCGATCAACACTGGCGTTCATTTCAGATTCTCACAAGTTGTGGAAAACCTTGAGAAAACGATTTTCTGTTGGTAATAAGGTGTGTGTTCATCACCTTAAGGAGCAATTGGCGGTGTGTCGTCAAGATGGTCAAGCAGTGATTGACTATTTTGCGCGTTTTTCTAAACTATGGGAGGAGTTAGACATGTATAAGCCGTTGCCAGCCTGCACGTGTTCTGCAACCTCAAAGTTTGAACAAGATCGTGAAGAAGAGAAGATGCACCAGTTCGTAATGGGCTTGGATGACGTACGGTTTGGAGGAATGTGTCAAACGATTATTTCGTCTGATGCTACAACTGATCTTGGTGAGATTTATGCTAAGGTGATTCGAGAAGAACAACGCCTTAACTCCGCCAAAGAACGTGAGTCACAACAGAATGCAGTTGGTTTTGTTGCAAAGAAAGAGTCCAATTTTGAGCAGTCACCCTCACGTTCTGATGCTGGGGGCTCTGATCGTCGTGGTAGCACCTCGCAGTGCACTCACTGTGGCCGTAGTGGTCACGAGAAAGCTAAATGTTGGCAGTTCGTTGGGTTTCCGTCTTGGTGGGAGGAGCGTTCTCAAAACAGAGGTGGCGGTAGATGAAACAAAGGTAGAGGTGGCGGTCAAGGAGGAAGAGGTTCCTCTAACTACGATCGTCGTCAAACTACTGGAATTCAAGCAAGCAATGCTCACGCAACCACCTCCAACTCGTCAACATTTCCAGAATTTACCGAAGAGCAATGGAGGGCACTTTCTCAAATGATAAGCGAAAAGACAAATTCATCTTCCGATAAACTTTCCGGTAAGAGTAGGCATGGGGATCTAATTCTAGATACGGGAGCGTCTCATCACATGACGGGAGAGTTTTCTCTCCTTGAATTCCACCATGTCCTGTTGGGTTCGCCGATGGGAATAAGACATACGCAACTCATATGGGTGTCTTTCCTTTATCGGATCGTATCACTCTTACCAACGTTTTGTTTGTGCCAAATCTCAATTGTTCCTTGATATCAGTGTCGAAATTGTTGAAACAAACAAACTGCTTTGCCCTTCTAACCGATACATTGTGAGTTTTACAGGATCGTTTCACGAGGACCCTGATTGGAGCCGGTGAAGAGCGAGATGGGGTGTACTACTTCAAGGACGTCATGGCTGCTCGTGTTCATAGAGTCGCTAGTTCAGTTGTTAGACCGGCTGATCAGCATCTTTGGCACCAAAGGCTTGGACATCCGTCGTTTTCCGTTTTAGCTTCTTTACCTTTGTTTTCTTCTTCTTCAAATAAAATTGCTGCTCCTAGTCCTTGTGACACATGTTTTCGAGCAAAGCAGACTAGGGAAGTGTTCTTTAGAAGTTTAAATAAATCAAATGAATGTTTTGCTTTGATTCATTGCGACGTTTGGGGTCTGTATCGTACTCGAGCTTCATGTGGAGTTGTTTACTTCCTAACTGTAGTATATGATTACTCTAGAGCTGTGTGGACTTACCTTCTGCGTGAGAAATCAGAAGTTCGGACAGTTCTTCAAAACTTTTGCAAGATGACCGAGAAAAAAATTGGTAAAAAGGTTAAAGTGGTTCGTAGTGACAACGGCACGGAGTTCATGTGTCTCTCTAGTTTCTTTTGAGAATCAGGTATCATTCACCAAACGTTATGCGTCGGTACTCCACAACAGAATGGACGAGTTGACCGAAAGCACGGACACATCCTTAACGTGTCTCGTGCGTTACTGTTTCAAGGAGGATTGCCTGTTAAGTTTTGGGGAGAGGCTGTGATGACGGCTTCTCACCTTATAAACCGTACACCATCTGTGGTCCTCAACGGACAGTCACCGTATGAGATCCTTTACGGTAAGAAGCCGTTTTATGATCAGCTTCGTGTCTTTGGAAGCATGTGTTACACACACTTACGTTCAAGAGACAAAGACAAATTTGGTCCTCGTAGTCGTCGGTGCATTTTTGTTGGGTATCCCTTTGGTCAAAAAGGTTGAAAAGTGTTTAACTTAGAAAAGGAGAAATTCATTATTTCCCGAGACATCGTGTTTTACGAAGATGAGTTTCCAATGGCTAAGTCTCAAATTCTCGATCCCCCTTCTTCACTACCGGTTTCATCACCAATCAATGATGATGACTGGATTATTGAACCCATCTCTGGCTCAGATGAAAGGGGGAGCTCCGACGAAGCTGGTCTGCAATCGCCGGAAATCGTCTCCAGCTCAGATGAAAGGGGGAGCCCCGACGACGCTGGTACACAACTGACGGACATCGTTCAAACGAGCGAGGACGTATCCTCAACTCCGTTGTCAGTGAATTCGCCTGTTCCCTCAGTCCTGCTACAATTTCACCAGTTGCGATGGATACTCATGTTAAGACAGGACTTTTGGGATGAGGACATCGAGAGCGTGTTCTATTTGTTAAGCTTTGCGACTTCATCTCCTACAATACGATTAGCCTACAAGAACCCCATCTCACTCCCAACGGCTCTCTTTCATCGTCCTCAGAAACTGTCCAATGTAAGACACATTATCCTTTAGATGATTTTGTTTCTGATCTTCTCTTCTCACCGTCGCACCAGGCTTTTCTCGCAGCAGTGACTGCAAGTATCGAACCCAAGCGCTACTCTGAGGCAATTAAACACGATGTGTGGCGTGGTGCCATGAAGCATGAAGTGGTTGCTCTCGAAGAGAACCACACTTGGGATATCGAATCGCTTCCGCCAGGCAAAGTAGCCATTGGTTGTCAATGGATTTACAAAATCAAATATAACGCTGATGGGACGATTGAGCGTCACAAAGCGCGTCTGGTCGTAATGGGAAATAATCAAATCGAGGGTGAAGACTTTGATGAGACATTTTCTCCAGTGGTGAAAATGGCTACCGTTCGTAGTCTTCTCGGTCTTGTTTCTGCTAAAAATTGGGAAGTGCATCAGATGGATGTCCACAATGCCTTCCTTCACGGGGATCTCAAAGAAGAGGTTTACATGAAGTTACCTCCTGGCTTTTCTATTTTTGATCCTTCAAAGGTGTGTCGTTTACGTAAATCACTATATGGACTTCGACAAGCTCCACGATGCTGGTTTGCCAAGCTTTCTAGTGCCCTTTTGAAGTTTGGTTTTGTTCAGTCTTACTCTAACTACTCTTTGCTTACTTTCACAAACGGTGAGACTGAGATTCGTGTACTGGTCTACGTCGATGACTTGGTCATTGCAAGCAATAACCTTGAGAAGCTTACTAAGTTCAAAGCTTATTTGGGTGAATGTTTTCACATGAAAGACCTAAGAAAATTAAAATATTTTCTGGGCATAGAGGTCGCTCATTCTGCGGAGGGTATTTTTCTCTCCCAGCGCAAGTATGTTCTGGATATTGTTGCTGAAACTGGGCTTCTAGGTTCGAAACCCGCATTAACTTCGATCGAGCAAAACCACAAGTTGGTTTCTGATGATGGCCCACTGATTTCAGATCTGCTGCATTATAGACGACTTGTTGGTCGCTTAGTGTACCTCTCCATTACGCGACCTGAACTGTGTTATGCTATTCACTTGTTGTCTCAGTTCATGAAAGCACCACGTGAGGTGCATTGGGAAGCAGCGTTGCGCGTCGTACGGTTTCTTAAGGGCTCTCCAGGTCAGAGAATCCTTCTATGTGCTGATAATGATCTTCAATTGAGTGTGTTCTGTGATGCTGACTGGGGATCGTGTCCCATTACTCGTCGTTCTTTAAGTGCCTATGTTGTCCTTCTTGGTGGTTCTCCGATTGATTGGAAGACAAAGAAACAGAGCACGGTGGCTCACTCTTCCGCAGAGGCTGAGTACAGATCTATGGCAATGGCGACAAGAGAAATCAAGTGGATAATTCAGCTCATGGGTGACCTTGGAGTAAAGATTACTGCACCAGTTCCCTTTTACTGTGATAGTCAGGCCGCTATACACATTGCTGCAAATCCTGTTTTCCACGAGAGGACTAAACACATTGAAAGAGACTGTCACAGTGTACGTGATGCGATTAAAGATGGCATCATTTCTACACGGCATGTTCGTACTAAAGACCAGCTTGCTGACATCCTTACTAAAGCACTTGGTCGACCACAATTTGATGTCTTGTTGTCCAAGTTGGGTGTTCAATACCTCCACACTCCAACTTGAGGGGGAGTATTAGAGATATTACCGAATCTTAGTAGGATGAAGTTTATTAAGATTTAGATATACATAAATATTGAAGAGATAACTTCAAATCTAGTTTAAGATATGTTGGACTGTATAAATACTTTGTACAATACATTGTTTGTCAATAAGAAAGTATTCCCACAAATACTTGTTTCCGATTTACACTTACCAAGGGCGTGATTGGCAAAGTAGAAAAGGAAGGAGTAGCTGAAAGCAGTTGGAGCAGAAGCTAGGAGCTGGAGCGGGAGCTGGAGCGGGAGCTGGAGCGGGAGCTGGAGCGGGAGCGGGAGTCGGGAGCTGGAATTAGGAGCTGGAATTAGGAGCTGGAGCTAGAGTTAGGAGCGGGAGCTGGGAGCGGAGACTTAAAATAAAATTTATAATTAAAAATGAAATTAATTTATTTAAAATTAAAATACTAACTAAAAACAAGAAATTGAAAAAAAAAAATTAAAAACTAACCAAAACTTAAAGAAAACTATCTACGAGTTCTCCATATACTCTCAGCAAAATTAATTTAGTTAATTTTTTGAAGAAAAAAAAGTTGTGTGTGAATATTCTTAGATCTTCCTTGAATATATATTTGTTCACCAATAAAAAGTCATGTTTTAAAAAATAAATAAAAAATTAAAGTTAAATTTATTTTTAAAATCTAAATTAAGATATCAATTTTGATTTTGGGTATCGGATGATCTTTTACAAATATGTAATTATCTCCGATAAGATATTATGGTGTTTAATAAAAATATTAAAAAAAAATTAATAATTTTGATATCCCCACTTACAGTGCCTCATAACTCTCTGTTTTGTAGAGTTATAACGTTGGGCAGTTCCACAAAATCAGCACACGTGTGCAAACAAAATAATTATATTGTGATTGGCGGTGACTCAACACCGTTATATGGCAACGTGGGTAGAAACTTGTTAACAATCAGCTCTTAAAAGAAATACCAATATATGGTAACCAATAATTAATTCCAAAATTAGGTGAATAAATTTGACCACTTTTTATACAATGGTTTAAGGAGAAATCAGCCAAGATCAAAGCAGCAGGAAAAGAAAACACTGAGTTTATTGTTATAATCATTGTGTTATCTTGTTAACTTAAACATTATAATTGGTGAACATTATGTATAAATTATTTGTTAATATAAATATTATCTGTATATTTACTATTTTATCACATTAATACAAATATTATTTGGATATTTTTAATGTTAACACGTTACAAGTATCATATATTAATGTTAGCACGTTACAAATATCATATATTATTGTTAGCACGTTACAAATATCAGATATTGTTGTTAGCACGTTAATATTTCATATAATACTATAATTGAATTGTTATCATGTTAATTACGTAAAAGAATTAACGAATTTAATTTGAATTTTTATATTTTGTATGATATGATAACTGAGTTTACACGATAAACATAAATTTATCGCAATATCATATTAGTTATCATGTTAATCAAATAATTATCTATTAAAATCACAGCATATTTTATGTTTTCCCGTAATGAATAGTAGTCGTCGATTTTTGGATAAGCAATGTCGCAGTCGGTTGATAAACAGTGTCGCCGATTTATTCCAACGGAAAAAGTGTTTTCAGAACAATGCCATTTATATAATTAGTTAAAATTGAAAGGATATTTTTGGTTTAATTTTCTTTTTCTTACTTATCTAATTTTTAATTTTTTTTTTGTCAACTAATTTTTAATTTATTATTACTACTTATTTAATTTATTAATCAACCATTAATATTAATTAAATTCACTCCATTACTAATTTCAAATTTCAAAGCCATGTAAAGCCATTAATCTTGTTTACTTTTCTTATTGTCTCTAAAATTTAATGGTTTATGTTGAATAATATAAACATAGTATAATTTTTTTTTAAAACATAGTAGTATATTAACAACAAATACATACATACGTCAGCCTAGACAAAAACAAAACAATCAAAATGGCCACTAGAATGGAGAAAACAAGGAAAGGTCTCTTCTAAAAGTGACAGATCCAACGGCAGGGATTAATGTCTCAAATCGACGGTCAGAAAGGTTCATGCGACTCTCTGGTTTAGTGTGAAACCACGTCACTCTAATATGACCCGTCCAATACAAGCCAACAAATTATTTATTTATTTTCTTTCTTTTGATAAAGCTTCACTACTTTATCTTTTGTTTTTGTTATATTTTTTTTTGGTGTATTCGAGACATATTCCAGTGAATCTATTCTTTACCCATCCCTTTTATCTAGATAATTTATCTTATATTCCGAATGACTTTGATTTAGATTGAGTCGATATAACTTTTTCATATGCGATCACGATTCTACAAAATGTGACTGCAATGTTAATGTATATCGGTAATATTCGATGTTCTATTTAATTAGATATTCTAGAGAGTGAACAAAAAAATAAAATATAATTGTTAGAGAGTACAATATACATGGTATCTAATAAACTAAAAAAACATTTTTACTTTCTAACAATTCTTGACCGAACCGGATACTGTTTCATCAAGTTTTTTTTTTTTTTTTTTTTTTTTTTGTTAAAGTGTAAATATCATTAAAGAATGAAGTTTGAGATTTTACAAAAATAGCTTAACCTAATCGTATTGCAAATCTATCTATCAATTTTTCAAAAGACAGTTGAAGGAGGAATCGTTTGCTGATTGTGAAGAATATTGTTTGGTTGCTTCTAGATATGATATATTGTAGTTTGAGTGACCATTTTTCAGAAAATTCTTGGGAAAGAATATGTTTGAGAAGTGGTCAAAGCGAGGAGAGATGTCCAAATGCTAAGAAAAACACATGGGAAGCCTTAACCTTTTGTAGAATCTGCTGCCATATTTTTTGGCAGTAAGAACAAATCAGCAGCAAATTTATCAAAAATTAATTCTAAAGTTTTGATGTGGTAAAAGAAACCATATAAAAAAGATGAAATTTATAACAATATTTTTATTTAAAAAAATATTTTAAAAACTAACTCTTATTTTCAAAAGCGTGAGATCTATTTTTTTACGTTCAAAATTATTAAAACACCGTAAATAAATCAAACATATAAAATATTTTTGAATCAAATTGTATTATCGTTGGATAATCATATCTACTAAAAAAATTGATATCTTTCACATGATCAATTGAAAGATAAAAAATGGACATTACAAATAAAATCAGAATCATAAAAAATAGTCTTTGTTTAAAGATTAAAAATAGTAAACTGTAAAAAATATATGGATTGTGTTCACATAATCTCTATAATATTATTTAACAAGACATTTTTAAAAATGAACTTTGTTTTATAAGTTATTACATGAAATGTCATTACAAATAACAACTATGTATTGATCGAAAACAACTATGGATTTCCCTCAGGGACACTGAAGATTCTTTCAACCTATCAAACAAAGCTTGGTTAGTCAACCCATTACGCTTCTAATGATGAGGTTGATCGAAAACAACTATGGATTTCCCTCAGGGACACTGAAGCTTCTTTCAACCTATCAAACAAAGCTTGGTTAGTCAACGGGGATTTCAACGAGATTCTTCACCCTGATGAAACCTCAAACCAAGCAATAATCAGAACTAATCTGTCTATGAGGACATTTGGCGAGTGTCTATCTGACTTGGGGCTCTTTGATCTTCCTTTCCAAGGTCCACAGTTTACATGGTCAAATAACAATCCAGTGGATCCGCTGGGTAAGAAGCTTGACCGATGTTTGGTAAATGGAAATTGGCTGGCATAGTTCCCCACCAGTCATTGTCAGTTTGGAGCTCCAGAATTCTCAGATCACTCGTCGGGTCATATTAGAATGTTCACTCCTCCTCCAACTTTTGGAACGAGACCTTTCAAAGTTTTCAATTTCCTGACAAAGCACCCTCTATTTATCCTTACCATCCAAAAGGTATGGTCAGAGACGGGTCAAATAGTCTACACTCTCAAGGATTTCTGTTACAAGCTCAAATTCCTGAAAAGACCGATGAAAACGCTTATGAAGGAAAATTTTAATGAGATTCAGAAAAGAGTGGCAGAAGCTCATCAAACCCTCACAACACTTCAAATGCACGCTCTTGATGTTCCTTCTACTACGAATATCCAGAATATGAACTCAGCCAGAGAATCTTGGTCTTACTTACGTTTAGTTGATGAGAGTATTTTCCACCATAAATCAAGGATAAAGTGGATGGTAGACGATGACCAGAATACCACCTTCTACCATATGGTTACAAAAGCACGTAATGCTTCTAATTCCATCAAGTCTCTTCTTAAACCTGATGAAACAAATACAACCTCGTTACAAGAAGTCCATGAGCTCGCTATTAACTATTTTGCTGGCATTCTTGGTACCGTAAGAGGTAATTTCATCTCTGAACTTCCACAGTTCCTAGAGGAAATCATTACGGTCCACTGCTCAGATCTACAGAAGACCATTATTTGTGGCCATGTTTCTCATGAATCCATTAAAGATGCTCTCTTCCACATGCCTCTGAGGAAAACGCCCGGTCCTGACGGTCTGACTGTCGAATTCTTCAAAGCTAGTTGGGAAATTTTGGGTGCGGAATTGGTTTATGCTGTGATTGGGTTTTTTAGGGAAGGATTCATACCAACATCTCTTAATGCTACCTCTCTAGTCCTTGTGCCAAAGAGGATAGGATCTGAGAAACTAAAGGATTATAGGCCAATCTCATGTTGTAACACTGTGTACAAGCTTACATCGGGTATTCTTTTCAGATCGGCTTGATTGCCCCTAACCAAACAGATTTCATTAAAGATAGACTGCTTTTATAAAACGTCTTGCTTGCTTCTGAGGTTGTGCAGGGATATCACAAAGCAAAAGGATCGAAGAGAATCACCTTAAAAGTTGATATTTCAAAAGCTTTTGATTCAGTCAGATGGGACTTCCTTCTAAGCTCTCTCCAGGCCTACCAAATCCCAGAAGTGTTCATTAATTGAGTCAGAGCCTGTGTGTGTTCAGCAGCCTTCTCGGTTAGCATAAACGGCGTCTCCTCAGGTTACTTTAAAGGAAAAACTGGGCTCAGACAAGGTGATCCTCTCTCTCCAATCCTTTTTGTCATGATCATGAATGTTTTATCTCAAATGCTGAATAAAGGTGCAGTGGATGGATTATTCAACTACCACCCAGGATGTGTTGATCTAAAGCTCACACATCTGGCTTTCGCGGATGACTTACTGATATTTTTAGAAGGTTCTGAAACATCTCTGGAGGGGGTACTACAGATTCTATCTTCTTTTGAAAAAATGTCAGGATTGGGAATAAATATATCAAAAACTTCCTTGTTCCAATCCGGTCTTGATGAGGCTGAGCTTCAGAGAATTAAGCAGAGATTTAAATTGGAAGTTGGGTTGTTACCAATCAGATACATGGGCTTTCCTCTTCACAACAAGAAACTCTCTATTGCTGATTGTGATCCATTGTTATGTCAGATACGAAAGAAGTTGAATGGATGGACAAATCGTTTTCTGAGTCAAGCAGGAAGACTAACCCTTATATCCTCTGTCATAGCGGGTATAGTAGGTTTCTGGACCCAAGCATTTATCCTCCTGAAGAGGATCTTAAAGAAGATAAATTCATTATCAAGTTCCTTTCTTTGGAGCTGTAAGGCCGACAATGCAAAAGGAGCAAAAATTGCTTGGTCGGAAACCCCAAGGAGGAAGGTGGTCTGGGGTTAAGGAATTTGGAGTGTTGGAACGAGACTTGTGCGATGAAGCTGATATGGAAGTTGTTTTTTCGAGCTGGATCAATTTGGGTTGCTTGGATGAGGGGAAAATATTTGTCATCGTCTTCTTTTTGGGCTTTAAATGAGAAGAACTACTCTTTCTCTTGGATGTTTAGAAAGCTTCTTAAACTTCAAGAAAAAACTTTAAAGTTCTTGCGGATTCAAGTAGGCAATGGTGGTAGTACTTTCTTCTAGTGGAATCCTTGGACCCCTTATGGTCCCTTATAGGGCTGGGCAAAATACCCGGAACCGAAGAACCGAACCGAACCTGACCCGAAAAAAGGGAACCGAACCGAACCCGAAACCGATAAAATACCCGAACGGATCCTAGACTCCTATACCCGAAGAGCCGAAACCGAATCCGAACAGAACCGAGAACCGAATGGGAACCCGAAATACCCGAAATATAATTATATACCCAAAATATTAATTATATTTAGACTTGATATAACCCAATTACCCAAAATTATAATTATAAAACCCGAAGATATCAATTATTGTTAGACCGAAATATCTAAAATAATAAAAAAATCTGAAAATTCTTAGTTATATTTGTCAAAATTTAACCAAATTTTATTCAGATTTAGCCTTTTTTTAGTTTTTCCTATATTTCGGGTACCCGGAACCGACCCGAACCCGAAAAGACCCGAACCGAACCCGAACCGAACCCGAACCGAATTTTATAAATATCCGAATGGGTCCTTCAACCCTATACCCGAAAGACCTGATACCCGAAAGAACCGACCCGAACCCAAACGGGTACCCGAATGCCCACGCCTAGTCCCTTATACTATTTCTTGGGTTCTGATGGTCCAAGTCGTCTTGGGATTCCGCTTTTCTCAATGGTTCGGGAACTCAGAACAGAAACTGGTTGGTCTCTTCCTCTGGCGAGAACAGAAAAACAGGTTCTGCTTCTTTCTTACATCTCATCCATCACTCTGTCATCCTCTTCCGATTCCCCGATTTGGTCTATTGAAAAATATCCCCAAAAGTCTTTCTCTTCAAAATTAGTTTGGAACAATATAAGACAATCCAGACATCTGGTGGTTTGGGCTCCTTTGGTTTGGCATAAAGCAGCAATTCCCCGTCACGATTTCTCTTCTTGGCTATTCATGTGGAATCGCAATCCAACTTTTGATAGGTTGGCGGTTTGGGGGACGGATGTTGATCTAACTTGTCTGCTTTGTGGCGCTAGAAATGAGTCTAGAGATCATCTTTTTTTAGTGCTCCTTTTCAAAAGAGATTTGGTTTCGGGTAACTTCTATTCTTCGGATCTCATCTCCTCCATTTTCGTGGGCTGGTGTACTGTCTTGGCTTCCTACTGTCTCAAATGAAATTATGTTTCTTGCGCTTCTCCAAGCTTGCCAAGGGAGCATCTATGTAATTTGGCAGGAGAGGAATAGAAGATCACATCAAGGCATTACTCTTCCCTCGGCCTTCATAGCGAAAACTCTCATTACAACACTAAAAAACAAATGTCAAGTTTTGCAACAAATTGGATCGGCTGTTGGTGCATCTCTCTTGGATCTCTGGTCTTCCTAGTGAGCCCAAGGTCTCAGCATTTCTTCTTTATTACTAGATTGCTTTCACCCTTTTGGGAGATTGTTGTATTTGATCCCTCCTTTGTACCCAACGAAATCTTTTGTTGGGATCCCCTCTTGCTCTTTCTTTTCTTTTTATGTGGTTCCATTTGCTGTCTCTAACTTTTTTTTTCAATTATATTCAAGAAAACCCTTTAACAAAAAAAAAAATAACAAAGAATAATTGGAATAAGAAATGATATAATAGTTTTTTAAAATTATTGATTAGAATATAGAAAATATATTTTGCATTAAAGAAGTTATTTATTATTTAATTTCTTAATTATTTTTAATATTATATATTTTAAAATAATAATCAATTCATATATATTCAAAGAAACAAATATATTCAAAATCTTGCTATATTTACTAATTTTCACTATAATTTATTATATTTTATTTGAATATATATCAAAACAAAAGTTGAAAAATATTTTACTAATTTTATAAAAAGTTAGACACAAGAAAACTATTTTTTAAGAGTCATTTAACGGTGTATATTAGAGTTATGTTTTCAAGTTATAAGTTTTTTGCGGATTATCCCGAATAATATTTTTGTTCACTGCAAAACGGGTTAAATAGACAAATTATTATAAATTAGCAGCTTTATATATAATCATTCGTTAGCTATATTGTAAAATTCAGATAAAAACAATTTTCTTAAATTTCAAAACTATTTTTTAAAAAGAATTACTCCGCGCTAATTATAGCGCGGGTTAAATCCTAGTATAATGTTTAAAAAAAAAATCATTGGATAGTCAAAATGATGGTAGAACTCATGTGCAATCATGACAGATCTGAGTCACTAGCGATTCTGATAAGTGCATAAAATCTTCTACTAAGAGCAACCGATGGAATGTTTGATGGTAGAGAAATTTTTACATTACTTCAATTTAAAGTACTATACTATTGTACATTGCTCTACAATACCCATTTTCGAACTAGATTGAAAATTGGTTTTGTGATTCTAGTCGATGTTCTAGAACCAATTTTCTATTTTAACTAATACATGTGAACACAAAACCAAAACCAATTTTCTGATTGAAAATTGGTTTTCTGATTCTAGAGAAATTTGTACATTACTTCAATTTAAAGTACTATACTATTGTAATTTTCTATTTGATGCTCTAGTCGATGTTCTATTTGTAGTTTTGCAGCTACTTGAAGCCGCTATAAAATTAATGTAACATGTATTAGTTTGAAAGTCATATGGACTAATAGTGATCGACAATGTGTTACGTACCACAAAATATCATTCGGTAGAAAATATATTAATTTAAGAAAACAAAAGAGTTTAGCTTTTCGATGTTATCAATATACCACCACTATTTGTTTGATTTTTCTTCGATAATTTCAGAATTTTTAGGGCTTGTTGGTGTTGGTCTTCCGCCAACAAAGGAAAGTAAGAAACTAAATGAAAAAATAATAATCAACTTTAAAGGCGAGAATAGAAACTAAATGAAAAGTAATAATCTACTTAAAGGCGAGGATAAATTAATGCAAATTAACAATAAAGCCCAAACTTGTTGGCAAAAGAGGAAATAATTATTTTTAAAAAAAGAAGGCAAACTTGTTCACAATCTTTTTATATATACATCCATCATCAAAACCATTTTTCACTCTAAAATTTCAAGATCTTTGGAGTCTTGTGGGTTGCCATTTTTAGCACAAGAGATGAAACTCTATAAATTAAAATATTCTGTTCAATTCAATGCCTCGCCAGACATGTGTTCCCTTTGCATGTAAGAGAGATAAAGAAAGCGACAAAAGCCATAAAGAAAGGTAAGACTCTTTGCATGAGAGAGAGAGAGATAAGGTTTCTCTTATCTCCTCACAGATCTTTGTTTCTTCTTCCCTCTTTTGTTTTCTTTCTTTGGTTATGTTTTTTTCTCGATTTAGACAAAAACCCTAGACTTGATCTTCCAAAGGTTGTCTTAAATAGAACCTCTTTCCTCTTTTCATAGTTGTATTCTTTCTCTCTCTGGTTTCTTTGCCTTCTTTAGTTGAAACTCAGATCTAAACTTTACTTCTTCTTATCCTTTCACTGATCTCATGATTCTTGTTCTTGTTTCATCTTGTAGATCTCTGAAGTTGGATCGATGTGTTGTGAGTGAATGAGTTGGGACAAAAGAAAACACAAAGAAACTGACAGAAGAGAGTGAGCACACAAAGGCAATTTGCATATGTTTGTGTCCGATCTCATTGCATTTGCTTCTCTTGCGTGCTCACTGCTCTATCTGTCAGATTCCGGTGCTGATCTCTTTGGCCTGTCCTTGTTTTCTTTGTCTCAATCTCTCTCTCTCACATACACAATCTCTCTCTATTGTTCATCTCCAAATTAAGGTAAGAAGATACGATCTAAAGTTGTAAAACGATGGCTTGTTCTTGCGAACAGATTTTGGTCCGATCTGCTTGCATGCGGGGTGAGAGCTTTAGACATAAAGTCATTCATTATAGTTTAAGGTATGGGTAGTATCGAAAAAGCTTAATCTATGAGTTAACGCGTGGTTAAGTGAAATTAGCATGGTAACCTAGTTTTTAATAGGCTGGTCCTTAATTTTCTCGATTCATGTATAATATTATATCGTTTCTTTTTTCCCTTTTGTCTCTCTCGAGGCTTTTTATATAATCCCTAGTTCTCTTGTATAAACTCATATATCTATGATACCATGCGATCATATCATCTCATTTTGCGTGTATAAGATTGTTGCAAGAGTACTTTGGTCATGATATTTGCATTATAAGAATGAGTCGTTGGTTTCTTCGTTAATAATAAGCTTATTATTTAAAGAGCTATGTTATATACTTTAACCACCCCCCAAAAAAAAAAACAAATATGTTGGTGTATAGTTAGTTCTACTTACATTTTTATAAATATATATATTTGATTCCATGTAAAAATGTTACATTTTGTTATGAATCTTGTAAGAATATTCGTATGGTGGTTTGTTTTCGTAGACTAATTTGAGAACATGTTCCTTTCATCTGTTTCCAAAACACACAATTTGTATGCAACTAATATTACAGCCTATAATGTATGTGTTTGTTGTATTGGTGCATGCCACATGTTGATGTGTCATGTCTTTCCGCTTTTGTACTGTTAATGCTGTTGAAAAATATTGTTGTTTGTCGACAACAAATCAAAACTAGTATTTAATTTTTGGTCCTACTGTTACACCTTTTATTTTGTTTTTGGGTAAGTGATGAGTCGTTGGCTAAAACCATGATGATGCCGGTGAGAATCCTTTGGTCAAATGTGTGTAACCTCTAGGATTCGATCTTGGTATATATCTGTTGAGGTTATGATGTTTGCATCTTAATTTTATTACACAAGAATAGCTTTAATTAGTCAAGATTATTCTGGCTTTAATTAGTTAGGTCTAGTACCGATATTTGTGAAGTATTGGAGATAACTGGAATTGCACATTGTGTGTCTTGCGGATTCAACTATCCGTCAAAGTCCGTCTATGAAGTAAAGCCGTGAAGTCCGAACAGAAAGCTACACATCCCACGAATGCTATAAATCACATATTTCTAACCTGAATGATATTATTGTATTAGTTGGTACCCACTATTAGTTCTTGTGTGTAAATGTGCTCTCAAGAATACAAAGTCCTCTTTAAAAAAGTTTTTAACTTTTTCATTTCCCATCGTAGAATTGTAAATGGAACCGTTCTTTTCTTCTTATTTTTTTTGGGGGAGTTAACAATGTACCATTTTTAATTAAAAAGACTAAAAGTGGTTTCATTTGAGAAGAATCCATGTCTGCTCGTAGATGCGAATTCCAACTGCAAAAGTAAGAAACAAAACAAAAAATTATAACAGCAGTGGAAGCCTGAGGCATTAAGCAACGAAGGCTCGATTGTGTTCAACTCGATTGTGTTCAACTCGATTGCCCTTGCCAAGCAAACCGTTATACATGGTCTAATCACAAACTGTTGCAACGAAACGTTCATTGTCAAATAGCAAAAGCTTTGGCATCATCTGTTTCCACTTCATACATATATTTATATATCGGTTAGGCTCTAAACACCATTTTTGTAAGGCGATGGCTGGTCTCAGTTCGATCGCGGGTGCCAGGCAAACCGTTATACATGGTCTAATCACAAGCCGTTGCACGGAAACGTTCATTGTCATCTATGGATTGTGTCAAATAGCAACAACTTTAGCATCATCCGTTTTTATCTCTTTGCCCTCCGCTTTATGCAGAGATATATATATATATATATATATATATATATTGGTTAGGCTCTAAACACCATTTTTTGTAAGGTAAGGGCTAGTCTCCTGTCACCAGGTAATTAAAGTTAATATCTTTAGATTCTTTGGAGGTAGAAACTTGGAAACATTTTAAATCCAAATGGTGTGCAAATGATGGTTTAGTTAGGGCTTATCACGATCAACTACTTAGAGTTTGATTGATTAATGCGCTGCAAAATTCATGGCATGGTCGGATTTCGGCAGATGGTTTCGACGACCTTATCACCCACAAAACACAGAAAAATCCGGCATATGCATTTCGATTCGATACGACGCTAGATATTTGTATCTAGAAACTAGCCACAAAACAGTGCAATATGTTGAGATCTTACCATTTTACTCTCTTTTTCCACTATAGAATTATGTTAGGCCTAAACTATTTGTTGGTATTGATCGTGGGTCCAAAGATCTTGACACAATGCATCACAAAGTTTCTTGGACTTGTTATGTTCGTTAAAATCTGCTTTATGATACATCTTAGTCATAAACTCTCAACTCCACTTATATCTGTAATTATATCATTGGAAATTAATGAGTGGTTCTTGTTGACATTGACATATATAAATAAAATCAATTGTGATTGGTGGAATAAAATAACTTTTTAAAAAATCTCTAATACTATTGTATTTTTGGTGTGCGGTATATCTGATTTTCTTATGCCGACTCCTGTCATAAACATAACTAGCCATGGGCATAATAACCGAACCGAACCGAATCGAAATTAATTATTCGGTTAGGTTATGGTTACTTCACAATAACCGAATGGTTTTTATTTTTGATATCTATTGGTTATGATAACCGAATGGTTATTAACCGATAACCAATGGGTATCCATGGATATCAAAAAAAAAAAAAAAATTATGTTTATTTCCCCTAATTAACCGAAATAACCGAAATATAACCGAAATAACCGAACCGAAATAACCGAAACTAACCGAAATAACCGAAGCTAACCGAAATATTTCCGAAATTTAACCGAAATAACCGAAACATTTCGAAATGTAACCGAAATAACCGAAATATTTTGAAATTTAACCGAAACTTAACCGAAATAACCGAAACTAACAGAAAATATTTGAAATTTAACCGAAAATAATCGAAACCATTCGGTTAACCGAAAATAACCGAAAGATTTCGGTTACCAAACGGTTATTAATTTTGATAACCATACCGAACCGAACCGAAACCGAACCGAAAACTGTTACTAACCGAATGGATAGTAAAAGATATAACCGAACGTAACCGAAAATCGAAATAACCGAACCGAACCAAACCGAATAACCATTTGCCCATCCCTAAACATAACTCCTAGCTCCAGAAATTTGCTTAGTTAGACTATATATAATGTATTCTTCTATTTTTCAATCTCAAATAGAGTTTGGTTTTGTTTTAATATATTACTCTATTTTTCATTTTAAAAAGGAATAATCTAAAATATATTTTATTTATATATTATTATTAATACTTTTTATTTATAAATTTTTAAGTTAAACTCACTTATTTTTTATTTTTTTTGCAATTTTTTTATAAATTATGATATTATTTAAATTAAATATTTTCTATAATTTTATTTTTATTTTTTTGAGTTTTCAAAAGAAATGGTCAAATTGTGATTTAGGAGAAAAACAAAATTACTTATAAATTATCCCAAATAATATAAACACATCACAAAAGGTGGTTAAGGATAATTTGGTGTGATGTAACTTTGAAAAAATATTATAATCTAGTAATTTAAATGAAAAACTGATTTTTTATTACTATTATTTGTTTCAGTTATAAATAAAAAGATTTAAAATTTAAATGACCATTTTATTAAAAAAAAAATCAATTCTAAAATAGATTTATTCCAAATATAGAGTAAGAAATAGGTTTACTCTATTTTAGAGTGGGAAATAGAGTGAGATTAGATAATATTTTAATCTAAAATAAAGTTTAAAGTAAAAAATAGAGTGGGGTTCAAAATACCCTTATTTTATTTCACGATACCAAAATTTGTTTACTTCTTTAATTTTCTTTTTTAGAAATATGTTGCAATCTTATAGCTAAATATATTGATTACGAATTTGATATCGTAAAGATCAAGTACTGATTCATTTATTTGTGACAAAATTTATCACTTTTTTTTATCTTCTTTTATAAATGATGTTTAAAGGTTTTGTACCCGGATTAAGAAATCATTTAATTTTTGGTTTTTTTTTGACATCATAAGTTCCATATATTATTATGATGATTTGAGTAAGGTGCTCTCGGAGGCCATTCAAATCGGAATCAAAGAGTTTACATGGGAAAAAACAATACCTCAGGTTCGAGCCCCTTTTGCAAAAGAGTCGGCATAGATAGGGGTGTCAATTAGGGCCAAAATCCGAGGGCCGGCCCGGCCCGGATCTGAAAAACAGCGGACTCGGACCTAGAAATATAAGTCCGAAAAAAATCGAGTTTTTCGGGCTAAAGCCCATTCGGGCTAGTGTGTTTTCGGGCTTAGCCCGATAGGGCTCGGACTAGCCCGAAAAGCCCGGAACTTTATATTTTAATTAGTTAGAGATTTTATTTAAACCTTTATCTTTCTAAAAATAATAATTTGACATATTTTCTATACATTTCGTGATCCATGTACCATTATCATTCATCCATATTTACTTCATATTTTTAAAACATTATATATAGATTTTCAATGACATTTCTATATAATTTATACATGTCAAAATTTAATATTATTTTACTTTTTTTTTTATCTGTACTTCTTGATGGTGATGAGGATTTAGAAGATAATGAAGGAGATTCTAATCTAAACTCTACTACCTAGATTTGAAGTGTTTTGATTTTATGTTTTATTTGGTAATACAATTTATTTGAATTTTATTTGTTTTTTTGTAAAACTTTTACTTTAAAATTTAATTGGATTTGATATAATACATTTCAATTTAGATTTATTTTGATAAATATTTTGTTTTAATTATTCATATGAGAATTGTGAATTTTTGTGTCTGTAAATAAAAGAACGAAAAAGCCCGAAAAAGCCCGAAAAGCCCTAGAGCCTTTGTCCGGGCCGGGCCGGACTTTGGAATATAGGCCCGATTTTTTTTCGGACCGGGCCGGACTCAAATATATGCGGGGTTTACGGGTTTCGGGCCAGACCGGACCGGGCAAGCCCGATTGACATCCCTAGGCATAGACATTGAAAAAATGAGGAATAAAAGAAATATCTAAATGAACAAAATTAGAACGTAAATGATTAAATTCATCAATTTTTGATGTCAAAGCAGACCAATCTTCTTCTTCATTGATCATCTTAACCATCTGTAGGCAATATGTTTCAAAAGTCATCGCCAGTTCTCCTAGCAGCAGGACGGTCTTCATGGCTCATAATAAAGTATTAAATTCAGCATGAAGGGGGAATAAAGTTATTTTCTTCGCAAATGCGCTGAATGTAAGAACCAGATTTCACACATATCGTAGATCGGTGATATCAGTTTAGGGTTTAGGAGAATTATTTTTATTGGAATCATAGCTGGACCCGAGGTGGGTTGCCTACGTACCCTCGAAAGGGATCAAGTCGGTCGTAGTTCTAATTACATAGAAAGTTGAGGATATTTTTTTCCATCTAGAATGAATGAGGAGCTCTTCTATTTATAAGTCTTGAAGTCGGTTGCTTTTCCTTTTCCTTCTTGAATTTGATATTGGCGATTATCCTTATTTCCCGGAGTTGATAAGGATAACTTCCTATTTTCTTGGGATTTTCCTTTACCAAATAAAAGGAGATCTTCCTTTTATTTCGTAAGTCGACCTTGATGGGCTTTGATGTCGGAGTTGGGCTGATCTTAATTCAAACCGGGTTAAACCGGGGAGTGTTAAACTCACCACTAACATTGAAGGTTCTTCGTCTGATCACTAGCTCTATTACACAACCACCCCGTATAGGTCCTGGTCCGCTTCTCTCCACACCTTGGGACGAGCCCGGTGGATTGACACATTCTTCCCCTATTTACGAGACCACTTGTGCAACTTTCCAATTTTTTGTTTCGTGGATAGCGAGTTGAAGGGTATCAATAGGAGAGACATCCTTGCTATTAAAGGTTTTGTCATTCTTGGCCTTCTAAATATACCAAATTATCCACGGGAAGGCTTCTAGATGTTTTTCCATTGCACATCCTTCCTTTGCATGCCAAAGGAGATAATCGAAGTTCCGGTAGAGGGATTCACTCGGGAAAAAGCTCGGACTAGATGGAATCCCTGAAATTGACCATGTTTGGACTGCTGGAAGACACTCGAAGAGGAGGTGATTTATAGATTCCACCTCCACTCCATATCTTGGACATGATCGGTACATACCGCAGTGACGATCTGCCAAGTTATTATATACGGGAACATACCCCGAAACTGCATGCCATATGAAATGTTGGATCTTTTTTGGTGTTTTCAGAGACCAGACTTTGCTTTATAGTTGTGTGATACTAGGTTCGAGGATCTGTTGCAGGCCTTCTTCCTCTTCCAGTTGAATTGCGAGTGTGTAGCCTTATTTGACCGAATAGATGCCAGACTTTGTTTTTTCTATACTTAAACATCATTTACAACGTTATCCATTTAAACACAATTCAACTAATGATAAAAGAATCTGATGAATACAAACAGTCAAAAACAATAAAAATAATTAATTTTGTATTGAAAGTTGAAAACATTATATAATTAAGAATAAATTTGTTTTCTTTAAAATATCAGTTATAAAAGAACGGAGGAAATATAGTGCATTGTTTAAGCTTCCAAAAAAAACTGCATTATGAAAAATGTTACTTTCTATTTTCTTTTTAAAATATTATTTACACTATTTTTGTAAAAATCTAAAAACATAATAATGAAATAAATCCAAAAAAAATATTAAGTTATATTAAAAAGAACTTTAAAATATTTTTTTAAAAAAAAAAAAAAAAATCAGTTAGCGATTAGCATCAAGTTGTCTGGTCGCTAATACGCCGTTTAATTTCATTGGTAACCAAGCCTTTGATAAAAATAAAAAATAAAAAATAAAAAATTGCAAGCTCATCACGGACTAATTGCTTAGGTCAAATTAAACTGATACATTTAGAGCTCTTATTAAATTTTTATTGATATTTTCTTTTAAAAAAATATTTAAAATGGATGTGCGAATTCTTTTTTATAAAAAAAAAAAATCAATTGAACAACAATGAGTATTGTGGTCTTACTTTGTAAAATATGAAGAATCCATCAAACCAAGAAATTAGCACCGAAGAAAAAAGAGAACGATTTCGTCTCCAGGTTCACCAGTTAATTCACGTTTATGAGAGATTATCACTATCCGATAAAATCGTCCCAAGTTGGAAAAGAGTCCAAGCTTTTATGAGAAAAAAAAAAGAAATTGATACTCCCTTTAAAATGACAGAAAATAAACATTTAACAAAAACAAATAAAGTATATAATTAAAAAAGGTCAGGAAATTGTTTTAAAATATTTTAAGGGCCAAGTAGAAATGGTCACATCTTGCCTTACCTAAAAAAAAAGACATGTCATTGAAATTTTATCGGGACAAGTTACTATTTTTAATTCATGCGTATCCACTTCAAAACATGCGTAGCATTAACGGTAATTACACGTCAATTTCACGTCGTCCACTATTTTTATACTATAATAGTATAATACTCTTTCTTTTTCTGTTTCACAAAAACACAAAAACACAAAAATTGTTATTAAACAATTTTTTCTCTGTAAGGTTAAAACTATTTTTTTATTCAAAATTATGTATTGAAAACATAAAATGACATTTTTTATGAAACAAATATAAAATCTTAAAACGACACTCTTTATGAAACAAAAGGAATATCGATTTTTCTGCAAAGTATTTACTTCTTTTTTTTTGGAAATTTTTTTAAAAAAATATTACATGAATACAAGGTAACAAATGTGAGTGAACATAAAGTATTACTCCCTCTGTTCTAATATAAGTGATGTTTAAGGTTTTTGTACACATATTAAGGATTTATTTAATTTTTATTTTTTCCATAATAAAAACATCATTTATTATCCATTTAAAC
Source organism: Eutrema yunnanense (assembly GCA_002933935.1). Taxonomy (NCBI): domain Eukaryota; kingdom Viridiplantae; phylum Streptophyta; class Magnoliopsida; order Brassicales; family Brassicaceae; genus Eutrema; species Eutrema yunnanense. The sequence continues at coordinate 132,867 of PKML01043689.1, read as the reverse complement.
ACAATTCAACCAATAAAAAAATAATTTGTAGAATACAAATAGTCAAAAACAATAAAAAGTTATTTAATTTTGTATTGAAAACTGAAAACATCAGTTATTTGAAAAAAAAAAAAAAACTTTAAAACATCACTTTTTAAGATTGGAAGGAGTTTCAAATTTAGGCATGAAAAAAAAAACAGAATCGACCGACCGGACCGAACCAACCCGAATTTAAAGGTTCGGTTCAGTTTTGGTTAGCCAATATTACCCGAACAGATCCTTCATAGATAAGTTTTGGTTCTCATTTCGATTCAAATATTATTTGAAAACCGAACGGATTACCTAAAACCGAAAACATTGTACACGGATAATGTCGGTTTTACTTCTCTTTCATTTTTTTCTTTTTTCGTATTAAGAAAATTTAGATTCCATAGTTGACCTAAACGATTCATTGTCTCCTCTTTCGACATTATCAAAAAATCAATTGCATGTATGAACTATGATCACTCTCTTCCTGATATTCTGTATTTTTTCCTTTTCACCGCTTCTCCGGCAATCTTTGGCCGATTTTCAAAATTCTGATTTTCGATTTTTAAATCATTATCATTTTTTCTCAAAGAATAAATGTTCGCTCTCTTCTATACATTTATACTTTGAATATTGAGAATCTGAAATTGAGATTTGAGAACTTGTAATTGTGTTTAATTAGTTTTGTATTTTTTGACAAAACAATTAAAGAAGTTCAAAATTGTGTGTATTTTATGATGTTCAAAGCTTTGATCCGAGCTTAGTTTTGATATGTTTTGGCTTTTACTTGTGATCATCAACCATTATCACATATGGATTATTCCTCATCTCCAGCAAAAAAATGATTTCAGGGAAGCGTTTGATGAGATGTTTGTTTTGGATAAACGAAGCATCTAATGTATCTAATACTAAACGATTACTAATTCTAAATTATGAATTGAAAAGATATATCTAACCATAACGTTTTTCTCCTAACCTTTTAACTCAAAATACTATGCCGTCAAACAAGGGGGTCATTTCGGTTTAATTTCAGTTTTGGTTTAGGTTCGGTTCGGTTCGGTTAAATCGGGTTTAATAAAAATCCAACTGAACTCAGCTAAAATTAGTTTAGTTTGGTTTATATTCGGTTCAATTTGGTTTTAGTTCCGTTTAAAAATAAATCAATTATAAAAATGTAAATTTAATAATTCAAACAAAACACCTAAAAACTATGAAAAAGAAGCTAAAAACTCAATCGTATCAAAACTAAACTTAATTATAGAATAAAAAGAAAATAAAACCCAACACCGATCACAATATATTTTCTTTGATGTCATCACTCATCAAGACGAACATGCGACAAGTCAATAATTTTTGGTTGAGTTCAATATTTTTCTTAAGATCATTTATATATATAAATTTTGAATATTGAATATTGATCTAAGTTAAATCTTAAATATTGAATATTAATCTAAGTTAAATCTTAAGATCATATATATATATATATATATTTATATAATTAGTAATTAATTGATCTATAGAAAAAGGAAAAAAAATAAACATGAGATTTAGAATTACACATTTGAGTATTAGTTAATAATAATTAATATAATTAATTAAATATTATAATAAACACATTGGTTTAT
>PKML01043689.1:97555-130941 GCA_002933935.1 Eutrema yunnanense | reverse complement strand
TAAAACAAAATATATTTTTACATTTTTGGCGGGAAACAAGATTTTAACTTTTTGGCGGGAAAATGGGATTTCACTTTTTTGACGGAAAACGGGATTTTACGTTTTTGGCGGGAAAACGGAATTTTACGTTTTTGGCGGGAAAACATGATTTTACGTTTTTGGCTGGGAAACGAGATTTTACGTATTTGGCGGGAAAACAGAATTTTACGTTTTTGGCGGGGAAAACATGATTTTAATTTTTTGGCGGGAAAACATGATTTTATATTTTTGGCGGGAAAACGAGATTTTACGTATTTGGTGGGAAAACGAGATTTTACATATTTGGCGGGAAAACATTATTTTAACTTTTTGGCGGAAAAATGAGATTTTAACTTTTTGACAGAAAACAGGATTTTACGTTTCTGACGGAAATACGAGATTTTACATATTTGGCAGGAAAACGAGATTTTACATATTTGGCGGGAAAACATTATTTTACGTTTTTAGCGGGAAAACGAGATTTTAACTTTTTGACCAATTGTTTAATGAGAAGGAAAACAAAACTTGCATAATATCAGAGCCAATTGTTATAACCCTGTAATTTACTAACCGGACCCTTTATGAGCCCTTGAATTTTAAATATAAAAAAACAGAGCTAGAGTTTTAATATATTAACAGGAACATGGCTAACCCTGGAATCTTGAGCCCTTCACAACATCCCTACCGTAAACACACAAAAAAAAAATTAAAATAGCCATTCACTCTTTTTAGTATTTAATAATTACTTTTTCAGGCACTTTTTAAGCTGGAGTGAATGTGAGTGATTAAAGTTGAATTTAATTCTCGAATCTAATTTCTTTTTGTTCATCTCTAATCCTATCTGATTTGCCAGATCTTATGCAGATCACTACTTTGTTTAGATAAGACAGAACATTTCTTCCCACTTCACTTAGTCGTCGCACAATAAACAAATAAATAACTTCATAAATAAATAAATAATAATATTCACGTATATCTGTTAATTTATCTGTTTATGTATATAACCATCTACAAATTTTCACATAGTGATCATCACAAAGTCACAATATACTTGTAATTAAGTAGTGAGACGAAGTCTAGAGACAATGGAGGAATCGAAAAGTGTCCTCTTCGACAAATACGAGATCGGAAAACTTCTCGGAACCGGCAACTTTGCCAAGGTGTATCACGGAACGGAGATCGCCACCGGCGATGACGTGGCAATCAAGGTCATAAAAAAAGACCACGTGTCGAGACGTCGAGGCATGACGGAGCAAATCGAAAGAGAGATCTCCGTCATGCGTCTCCTCCGTCACCCAAACGTCGTCGAGCTCCGTGAAGTGATGGCCACAAAGAAGAAGATCTTCTTCGTCATGGAGTACGTCGACGGCGGAGAGCTTTTCGAGAGGCTAGACAGAGACGGGAAGCTCCCGGAGGATCTTGCACGGAAATATTTCCAGCAACTGATATCCGCCGTCGATTTTTGCCACAGCCGCGGCGTTTTCCACCGCGATATTAAGCCGGAGAATCTGTTACTCGACGGAGACGGAGATCTTAAGGTTTCGGATTTCGGGCTTTCGGCGTTGATGATGCCGGAGTTGCTCGGTGGTCGGCGTGGCAGCAGCGACGATCTTCTCCATACGCGGTGCGGGACGCCTGCTTACGTTGCGCCGGAGGTTCTTAGGAATAAAGGCTACGACGGAGCTACGGCGGATATTTGGTCGTGCGGCGTCGTCTTGTATGCTCTCCTCGCTGGCTTCTTGCCGTTTATTGACGAAAACGTCATGACCTTGTACACGTAAGTGTTAAACCGGTTACTCGAAACAGAAATTCTTGCAAATAACCGGTTATCAAACCTTGGTATTGTTGAACCGGATTATGAAATGGTCAAAAATCTCTCTGCATTGTTTAAGTTTCTGATCGGAGCTTTTATGCCATCAATGAACAGGAAGATCTTCAAGGCGGAGATCGAATTCCCGCCATGGTTTTCACCGGAATCGGAGGAAGTTATATCAATGTTGCTTGTGGCGGATCCTGAACAACGGATTACAATGTCGGAGATCAAACGGATTCCATGGTTCCGGAAAAAATTTACACCGCCGGTAGCTTTTTCGATCGACGAGACATTAGCATCTCCGCCGGAGCCGCCCGCAAAAAAGAAGAAGAAACACCTCCTGAGCGCGGAGGAAGAAGAAGACGGAGTTTCTCCGAGAACCTTCAACGCCTTCCAATTCATCTCATCAATGTCTTCAGGTTTCGATCTCTCCAGCTTATTTGAGATAAAACGGAAGCCGAAAAGGATGTTCACTTCGAAGTTACCGGCGATATCTGTGAAGGAGAGGCTAGAGACCGCGGCGCGTGAGATGAACATGAGAGTCAAACACGTGAAAGACTGCAAGATGAAGCTGCAGAGGAGAACGGAAGGCCGCAAAGGGAGGCTCTCGGTGACGGCAGAAGTTTTCGAAGTCGCTCCTGAAGTCTCCGTCGTCGAGTTCTGTAAATCCTCCGGCGATACTCTGGAGTATTACTTGTTTTGCGAGGATGACGTCAGGCCAGCTCTTAAAGACATCGTCTGGTCTTGGCAAGGTGATGATGACGACGATGTTAACACTAATGATAATGTTAACGCAAATAATAATACTTCATGAGCTGTAATATTTCAAATTTTTTTGGCATTGCATGCGAGAGAGAGAGATTGTCCTATTGTGAAAAATACTTATATATAATTTACATTATAATAAAATTATAACATAACCATATCAGTACAATGTATACAAACCATAACCGGTAAAACTGAGATTCAATTACCGGTTATTTCAGTATTAGTCTCTGTGTGCTCTCATGAGCAAAAGTTCTTAAGCAGCAAGCAACTTCTTGATGTCCTTCTGCAAAACAGCCGAAACAAAAAAAGGATGGTTACAAACCGGGAATAAAACCGATATGAACCAAACCGGAAGTAGTCAGTGTTAAAGCGTACCTCGATTTGGAAAGGGGATGTGGTGGGAGGGTACCTCTCAATGACTTTTCCCTTTTTATCAATCAAGAACTTCTCAAAGTTCCATTTAATGAGACCACCCAAGAATCCTCCTGCGTTTGATTTCAAGAACTCGTAGATCGGCGCTGTACTCGGTCCATTCACATCGACCTGTGGGAATTCAAACTTATTTTTCAATCTGCAAACCGAAAAGAACATTGAATGTTTTGGATTATTTATACCTTATCAAATATAGGGAACTCTGCTTTAAACCGGGTGCAAGCGAATTGTTTGATCTCGGGGTTTGAACCGGGCTCTTGGCCACCAAACTGATTGCAGGGAAAAGCTAGAATCTCAAACCCTGTAAGCAGAACAACAAAGGTTTGTAATGTGTAACTACAAAGTCATCGGAAAAATACATGTATATTGGTTGTTGTCCCCCTAAATGCTTAAAGAAAAGATCTGTCATCTAAATGAGTTCGACAATTCTTTTAGCTACGAAGAACGGATGAGCTGAGATTATCAACAATCCAACAAAGATACTGAATTTGCTAGCAGTTCAAAAGTTGCAGAACCATTCACTTCCATAAATTAAGGTGAATGGCGAGTTAGTAACACTGCCGTGCAAGTAGTAACAAAAGGACCGAAACACATTGACACCGATAAAGATCTACAACACAATGCAGTGAGCCAGCAATGCAAGGAAATTTTCAGTCAGCAACAAACACCAAAATGTCCAAAACAGCACTGAACATGTAAGAACCATAAAAACGGGCTGATGCGAATATGAAAATGAACTCAACGAATAAGAGTTTCGTAAACAAGAGACCATATGGTACCGATAAGATAATCAATTATAGCGAACAGATCAATGTGATAACTTCACCACACTTATGAGAGAGCTAATTAAAACTCACCTTGGCTCTTGTATTTCTCGTACAGATGTGAAAGCTCTGAGTAATTTGATGATGTCAAACCACTGCGTGTTCATCAAAACACAATCTTTAAGATCAGAAACCTTTACATGAACTAACAACAGAAGCGATTTCTGAATCACATCAAAATGAGAAGAAGAAGGTTACCATCTTGAAGCGACATTGACGATCAACATAACTTTCCCTTTAAATTTGTTCAAAGAAACATCGTTCCCATCAATGTCCTGCCTCCAAAAAAATAGTAAAAATCTAATTGTGTTTCATATTTCAGATTTTACGAAGTACGGCTCCTACTGAAGTCAAGTCACTAACCCAAGTGTGTTTACACTTCGAAATTCACTAAGAATACGAATCGTCAAGATGAAATACTTGAGCTTCATCACAATCTGAAGATTCCCAAAAAGAAAACCCTAGCTTTTTAATTTCGTAATTGGGTAAGAAGAGAATAAAAACCAAACCTTTACAGTGAAATCGTGAACGGTCTTCTCTGCAGCAGCTCTAGCTTGAACATTGAAATAACGTGACTTGAAGAGAAACCCAGGATTAATTGGAGATTTAAGAGAGAACCCATTACTCAGATTTGCAAAGTTCGATATGACGGTGGAGAATTTCAAGGAAGGGACGAGGAAAGCCGCAGGTTTTACAGAGGGGTTAGGTCTGGAACCGTTGAAGACAGCAGAGAATGGTGCGTAAGAAGAAGAAGAAGCCATTTTTGGTTCCTAGTGAAACTGAGTAGAGCTTATCTTCTTCTACTTTCGACCAGCGTTGGTTCCTAGTGAAACTAAAAGTCAAGGTCGAGAGCAATTTATATCATGCCAAAAACATTTTTAAAAATAAAACTTATTCTTATTTTTTTAATTTAAATAATCTTGTAATCATGAAAACTCTCTCAGTTTAGTGGTTGACTAAGAGCATCTCCAATGGTACTCTATTCTTGCCTCTAAACTCTATTTTTAGAGTAAAATCTCCAATGGTACTCTATATCGTACTCTAAAAATAGAGAAATAAACAGTGTTTCTTATTCGAACAATTCGAACAATAAACCCGGTAATTTAAGATGGCGACGAATAAGGTGATTTTTAGACAGTTATTTTTTCAAATTTCTCTCCGACATTTCCTCACCATTCCGGTGACGGTTGTTAATTTCTTTCCCGGCGAATGGAGAAAATGGTGGCAGATTCTTCAATCGTGGGGAGTTATTCCCACTTCGAACCCCATGATTCGTAGTGATGCACATCCTCCGTTTCAAACGGCGCAATCCCCTTCCTATATATGGATCGATTTGGTTTCCTTTTCGCTACAGCTTCTTTCGATTTACACATCACAAAGTTTTTATCCTCTTCGATATTACCAAACTCTATTGAAGATGGCAGATAATCTAAGAAGAGCGATTCAAGATCTTGATCTGGGGATTGAAGATGCGCCTTTTCAGTTACCGGAGGATGTGGTCAACCAAGCCGTGAATGAGAACAGATTTTTTCTAATTGGTCGTCCTGCAGTCCCAAGAAGACAAAATCTTCGTTCCATCATCGCCACGCTACCGAGAACTTGGGGACATGCCGGGCTTGTTCATGGACGCATCATTGCAGGTCATCGCTTTCAGTTTGTTTTCCCGTCTGAAGATTCGATGGAAAATGTCTTAAGGCGTGGTCCATGGGCCTTTGCTGAAAGAATGATCATCCTTCAACGATGGTCCCCTCTAATGGATCCTGTCATGCTTGATTTCATTCCTTTTTGGATCCAAATCTGTGGCATTCCGTTGCAGTTTATGAAACAAGACGTCATTGCACACATCGGTAGAGCAATGGGAATGCTTATGGATGTTAATTACAATGCCGAGGCGGCTGCAAGGGTGGAATATGTTAGGGTGAGAGTGAATTGGGATGTCACACACCCACTGCGTTTTCAACGAAACTTCCAGTTCTCAAGAGGTGTTAACACATTGCTGAAATTTCGATATGAAAGACTACGAGGCTTCTGTGAGGTATGTGGTACAATTACACATGATTCTGGTAACTGTTTGATCCAGAATGGGGGAATGGATCACATTTCTGATGATGATGACGATGGAGATCAGCATCAGGATCCAAGACAGAACCAGGGAGTCCAAATACGAGAACTGAATGATGAGGAAATTCAAGCAGAAATGCAAGATAATGCCAACAATCAACACAACAATCTGAATCCAAGAAATGGTATGCAACAAGATCTCCAAGATGAAGAGGTCCAGAGAGAAGAGGCAGACCTGTTATTGACAAAGGAAACATTTCCATTGGAAACTGCTGAAGATTTTGGTTTAGATGAAGAAATCCCGAAGACAGATGCCGGAGAATATGAAATGAGTGAACTCTTCAACCCGATTCCTGTGTTTGCTAACAGTTCAGGCGATGTACCAGGGGATAATCAGTTGGGGAGTATGGGTCATCGTAAAAGGAAGTTATCAGGATGTGAAGAACAGGGTAATGGTAACAAAGTCACGGTTCGTGAATCAAGAGAAACCAGTGAACATAGAGAGACAACATCTGCTAATGATTTGGTGAGAGGCGCGGTGGGCCCTGAACCACCTCATCCACCATGAGGACAACCTGCTGGAGCTGTCGAGGTTTAGGCATTGACTCGACAGTTCGACGCCTAAAGGAGATCAATCGGAAGTATCTCCCGGACATCATTTGCCTGTCTGAAACAAAGCAACAAGATAATTATGTTCGTGATGTAGGTTGTCAATTAGGTTTCTTGAATTATGTTTCAGTTCCACCTGTAGGACTTAGTGGTGGTCTAGTTCTGTTTTGGAAGCAGTGTGTTGATCTGGCTGTTTCATTTCAATCACCTAATGTCATTGATTGTGAAGTTAAGATCAATGAAAAGAGTTTCTATTTGTCTTTTGTCTATGGCAACCCCAATCCCGGTTTAAGGAACAACACTTGGGAAAGATTAAATAGAATAGGCATTACCAGAAGGGGAAAACCATGGTTTCTACTCGGAGATTTCAATGAAATCATGGATAATAGTGAAAAAAAAAGAGGCAGAATACGTCCTGCAAGATCATTCGAAGATTTTAAGAGATTCCTTAGGAATTGTGACTTGACAGATCTGAAGTTTAGTGGGGATCGCTTCTCATGGGCTGGTCAGAGAGGAGATCATCATGTTTTAAGTTGTCTGGATCGTACTATGGCAAATACTGAATGGTTATCAATGTTCCCCAACTCTGAGACTGAGTTTCTGGAATTTGCAGAATCAGATCACAGGCCTCTTGTTACCTTCATTTCTGATTCAGTTGAGGAAAAAAGGGGATTTTTCAGATATGATAGCCGATTGCTGAATAAAGATGGGTTTAAGGAATCTGTACTTCAAGGATGGACCGGTACTCATAATAACCTCAACAGAAGTGTATCATTGAAGCAGCGTTTGGTTAACTGCAGGAAGAAAATTTCAAAGTGGAAGAGGAGACATCGGTATAATGCAGAAGAAAGAATATCAATTATAAGAGGAAAACTGGACATAGGAATTTCTACTGGATCTCTTAACCCTTCGGAAAAAGCAAAGCTTAGAAGAGAGTTAAATCAAGCTTACATTGATGATGAAATATTTTGGAGACAGAAAAGTAGAATAATGTGGCTGAAGGCAGGGGATCGCAATACAAGATATTTTCACAATATTACAAAATCCAGAAGAACAAAGAACAATCTCACCTCAATTCAAGACAGTATGGGTGTTGTGCAGAGAGGATCTAAAGATATTGGAAGAGTGGCAGAGCAGTATTTTCATCAACTTTTCTCCTCATCCCCAATAGATGAACATTTGATGGATGATGTTTTCTCGGACTTTCAGAGGAAGGTAACTGACGATATCAACCAAGATTTGACTCGAGACGTAACTGAAGAGGAGATACAGAGGGCTGTTTTTGATATTGGTCCACATAGAGCTCCTGGACCAGATGGGTTTACAGGGGATTTTTATCAGAAGTTCTGGGAAGACATTAAAGCTGACATATATCATGAGGTCTCTAAATTCTTTGCAACAGGAGAATTGGAACCATCTCACAATCATACTAACATCTGTCTTATCCCAAAGGTACATCCTCCGACTTCAATGTCTGATTTCAGACCGATAGCTCTTTGTAATGTCGCTTACAAAATCATCTCAAAGATTTTGGTAAACCGGTTGAAGAAACATTTGGCTGGTATTATCTCTGAAAACCAGGCTGCGTTTATACCAGGGAGAATGATTACAGACAATATCATTATTGCGCATGAGATTTTTCACAGCTTGAAGTCCAGAAAGAGACAGGCTAATTCTTACATGGCACTCAAGACAGATATTACAAAAGCCTATGATCGACTTGAATGGAAATTTTTGGAGAAAGCGATGGAAAATATGGGATTTGCTCCAAAATGGATACAATGGATTATGAACTGTGTTTCAACAGTGAGTTTCTCGGTACTAATAAACGGCTCTACATATGGATCCATCAAACCAGAAAGAGGTATTAGACAAGGAGACCCTCTCTCACCATATCTATTTATCATGTGTGCTGAAGTGTTATCCCACATGATGAGTAAAGCAACAAGAAACAGGAAGCTACAAGGAATTAAAATCAGTAACAGAGGGCCAACAGTTAGTCACTTACTCTTTGCCGATGACTCACTATTTTTCACTTTAGCTAATGCTAAATCGTGTCGGGCAATCCAACAAATTCTGAGTCAATATGAAAGCGCACCAGGGCAAGCAGTCAATCTTCAGAAATCATCGATATGCTTTGGAGCCAAAGTCCAACCTTCAACAAAAACCAGAATGCGAAATATTTTAGGGATTCATAATGAAGGAGGAGGAAATAAATATCTCGGATTACCAGAACAGTTTGGAGCGAAGAAAACTGAGATGTTCCAATTTATAAAAGAGAAAGTTAAAGACAGAACTCAAGGTTGGAATAAACAGTTTTTATCCCAAGGAGGAAAGGAGATACTCCTTAAATCAATAGCCTTGGCAATGCCCATCTTCTCCATGAATGTTTTCAAGGTACCAAAAGAAATTTGTGAAGATATTAATGCTCTATTAGCTAAATTCTGGTGGAGTTCAGGAGAGGGACAAAAAGGAATGCATTGGCTTTCATGGAAAAGAATGAGTATTCCTAAGAAAGAAGGAGGAATGGGTTTCCGAGACCTTGAACACTTTAACCTAGCCCTTCTTGGAAAACAGGTGTGGAAGATCCTTCATAACCCTGATTGTCTAATGTCAAGAGTATTACGAGGAAGGTACTTTGATGATGGTAATGTGTTAAATGCATCTATAAAGGAAAAGAGTTCCTTTGGTTGGAAGTCGTTGATTCAGGGGAGAGACTTGCTTAAAAAAGGTTTACGATACATCATAGGAGATGGTAAATTGATTGATATATGGAAGGATTCATGGCTACCCACTCATCCTCCTAGACCGGCTCAAACTAACGGGATACTAACTGACATTGTCAAGGTCAGTCAACTGCTTAATGATCAGGGTAATGGATGGAATGTAGACAAGGTTAGAGAAACTGTGGAGGTGGAAGATATTGAAATAATCTTAGGAATCAAAGTATGCTCTATGGAAACTAGAGATCTCCTTGGCTGGCATTACAATGAAGACGGTCTATATTCAGTAAAATCGGGTTATTGGTTATCAACACATCAACCTCCATTGAATCAAATAGAGCCTCCTCCTGGTAATATTCTCCTCAAAAATGCAGTATGGAAGTTAAAAACAGCTCCAAAAATCAAACAGTTTCTTTGGAAGATGTTATCGGGATTTCTAGCTACTGGAGAAACGTTAAGGAGAAGACATATAAATCAGAACTCATGGTGCAAGCGATGCTTCAAAGATGAAGAAACCACCAAACATCTTTTCTTCGATTGCGATTATGCTCAAGCAACTTGGAGAGCTGCTGGACTTCCTAATCCAATTCTTTTCGATATATCTACTACTCTAGATGAGAAGATTCAAGCAGCTTTACACTTCAACCTCTCGAGCAGATTCAAACACACTAGACAATTTCCTTTATGGATCTTGTGGAGGCTATGGAAAAGTCACAATTCTTTAATATTCCAGCATAAGCATATTCCTTGGGGTACAAACTTAGGATATGCCCGATCGGATGCAACTGAGTGGATGAACAGCGAAGAACATCTGGATGAGCAAGCCTCTATTCACAACAATAATAACCTTTCGGCAACAGGTTCTTCTCGTTGGATCAGACCAACAAATGGCTGGCTTAAGTGCAATTATGATGCATCTTTCTTTCAAGCCAATATAAACTCAAAAGCAGGATGGTTAATAAGAGATGATAGAGGAACATTTCAAGGGGCGGGTCAAGCACGAGGTAAAGCACTTTCCAATGCTCTAGAAAGTGAGATTCAAGCACTGATTTTTGCGATGCAACATTGCTGGAGTAAAGGCTACAGAAAGGTTATTTTTGAAGGAGATAACAAATCAGTTTTTGATTTACTTCACGGCCGGAAATTGAATTTCAGAGTTCATAATTGGATTCGAGAAGCTCTGTTTTGGAAGGAAAAGTTTACTAAAGCGGAATTCAGTTGGGTGAAACGAGATCTCAACAAAGCAGCAGATATAATGGCGAAGAAGCATATTCCGGAAAATCAAGATTATATATTTCACAACTATGTTCCCAGAGCCATCTCTGATATTTTACATTGTGAATTTGTAAACACTTAATTTAAATGCATTTTCAGAGAAAAAAAAAAACAGTGTTTCTCTATATTTGGAGTAATACTGTTCATTTCTCTATTTTTAGAGTATAACTTTTTTATTTACAAAATGATCTTATACTTTTCATATTTTTCATTTTATACCTAAACAATGAAATAACAAACAATATTATACTTAATTAAAACTATCTTAACAATAACTCATTATATAATCATTTAAAAATTAAAAATGCAACAACAACATATATTAAATTAAAAAAATACAATGAGATAACAAACAATATAATTAAAAATACAAATTAATACTAAAAAATATAAAAATACCAAAATAATTACCGTTAAAAAAAAACTCCACACAACTTATTATACTAGTCACCAATTGATCTCGAAAATGATCTCGATGCGCAAATTGATCTCGATTCGCCAATTGAAGTCGGAAGAGAAGCTCCACCTTCGGATGTTTAAATAGCAGAAGATGAAAATACTCGATTTCAAGAATTTCTTTGTCAATATAGACAAATCAAAGACAAAGAAGCTCATTTTTTACTTCGAAATGCGTTAATTGATCATTTGTGGGAGAAATACACTAATTGTGATGTTTATATAAAAATGTACTAGTTGTTTGTTTTTTAATTTATGTGGTGTAATGAAAATTTATAATTAATAGAATTTTAAAAATATGATTATGTTGAACTTTTGTTAAGGAATAATATACATAGAAAAATTTTAAATTTTTTAAAAGTAAAGAGTCTTGTAAGCAATTAATAGATAGAATATATTTGAATTATTTATTTTTAGAGTGAAATATAGAGGTGACTATTGGAGTAAACCCCTTCTCTATTTATAGAGAACTCTATATTTAGAGTGAAATATAGAGGCAACCATTGGAGATGCTCTAATGGTTCGTTAATCTCTATAATATTATTTAAGAAGATATTTTTAAAAATGAACTTTCTTTTGTAACTTATTACATGAAATGCTATTACAAATAACAAATAGTAATTGAAATAGGAAATGATATAGTTGTCTTTTACAATTAGTGATAAAAATATAGAAAGTATTTATTTTGCATTAAAGATATTATCTACTATATATTTTTAAATAATAATCAATCCATATATATACAAAGAAAAAAATATATTCAAAATCTTGATATATTTTCGCTATAGTTTATTATATTTTATTTGAATTTATACCAAAATAAAAGTTGAAAAATATTTTACTAATTTTATAAAAAGTTAGACATAAAAAAATTATTTTTTTAAAGAGTTCGTGAACTAACCCCAAAATTAGAGTCATTAAATGGTGCATAATAGAGTTATGTTTTCAAGATTATAGATTTTACGGGTTAGCCCGAATAATATTTTATTCCACTGCAAAACGGGTTAAATAGACAAATTGTTCCGTTTGACAACTCTATCTATAATCATGAGTTAGACATATTATAAAATTCAAATAAAAGTATTTTTTATTAAATTTCAAAACATAATCTCTATAATATTATTTAAGAAGACATTTTTGAAAATGAATTTCGTTTTGTAACTTATTACATGAAATGCCTTTACAAATAAAAAAAAATAATTGAAATAGAAAATGATATAATTGTCTTTTACAATTAGTGATAAGAATATAAAAAATATTTATTTTGCATTAAATATGTTATCTACTATATATTTTTAAATAATAATCAATTCATATATATTCAAAGAAAAAATATATATTCAAAATCTTGATATATTTTTCATTATATTTTATTTGAATTTCTATCAAAATAAAAGTTAAAAAATATTTTACTAATTTTGTAAAAAGTTAGACACAAGAAAATTATTTTTTTAAGAGTTTGTGAACTAAGCACAAAACTAGAGTCATTAAACGGTGCATAATAGAGTTATGTTTTCAAGATTATAGGTTTTACGGATTAGTCCGAATAATATTTTAGTCTACTGCAAAACGGGTTAAAATGATAAATTATTCTGTTTGACAACTCTATCTATAATCATGAGTTAAACATATTATAAAATTCAAATAAAATCAATTATTCTTAAATTTCAAAACAATTTCTCTTAAAAAGATTACACCGCGCTAATTATAGCGCGGGTTAAGTCCTAGTTATTACTACATTAGAAAGTATAAAATTTGATTTCCGGAAAACTTGATTTCCCGCGTTTTAGTATGTTACATTGGTGTAAAAAATTGAATAAAACATATATGCATTTATTACTTGTTCACATATTAATGATTGCAAATTTATAAGAATTTATAGCCTAATGCAAGTAAAATGGTTGGTCGTGGTCATGCATATCAAAGATAAAGCTATTAATCGTTAGTATGATGCAGATAGAAATGTCTATCGTGGATCTTTGTAGACAGATATAATTATCTTTATAAATGTGCTCATAAATTGTAATAAATAATAATTTGAACGGCAAAAAAACAAAATTGTAACCAAGAAAAAAATTGCTCCAAACGAAAATCAAACTGAAATAAATTTACGTCTTGCTTCCAAATAAACTATCATCCAACCATCATTGCTAAATTAGTTTTTGAGCATTTCAACCAAAAAAAAAAAAAAATAGTTTTTGAACATTTCTTAGCCATAAAATAAAATTTAAGAATAAATGTGGTCCTTATGAAAGGACATCCTTGATATCTACTTCACATTTTCTTTTTCAAATTTTGAGAATGGAGATTTGGATTCACAAAAAAAAAAAATGGTAATCCATAATAAAAGAATGAATCTAAAGTTGAGTGGACTTCATTGTATCCTAAATTCCTTTAGCAGATCCTTATCCTAATTATCTGGCTCTCGGTTTCGAATTATGTTCATTTGAAATGCCTTATCCATTAGCATAACAGGAGTAATAAAATAAGATGTGACAGCCGAATTTTATTGAACTCTTATTTTAGTAGTAAATTATTAAAAGCGACTCTACGTATCCACAATGTCGAGTTGTCGACTGTGAACAGTCACTCGGAACAAGCTGTGCGATTAATAACCATATTAAATACGGTATAAATCTCTCTTCAAAAATGCGGATGCTGAAACGATTAATCATCAGTTTAAACACTGATTAGACTTTATTTACCGCGAACATGTCTAAATCAGATCTATTATCTAGGTCGATTCAAGATTTTTCAAGGTTCTCGGGCCAAAAAAAAATCGGGCCCTTGAATAAAAATTTAGAATTTTTATACGTTTTTTATTCTGTTTTTTCTTAACATAATATTTTTAAGGGCAATTCTACAAAATAGCACAAAAAACTAAAAGTTCCCAAATTAAGCACCCAAGAATGAAAATCATAAATATAGCACTAATTTTGACAATATTAGCACAAATTTAATATAAAAATGACTTATAATCATTTTCTAATGGGAAAAAACTAAACCCTAAATTGGAAATAGTGAACCCAAACATAATGTTTAATTCTATTTTAAATTTATTTTTGGTAAATAAGTATTTTTAAATAATTAGTTGTGCTATTTTTGGTATTTTAAATTTAGGGTGCTAGTTTTGGAACAAAAAATAATTTTTGTGCTATTTGAGAGTATTTCTCAATTTTTAAACTCTTTTATTATATTTGTTTATTAAAAGAAAAAAATATATATCTAAATTTTTATTTGATAAAATTGAATTGTTTTGGTATATATACTCATATTTTTACGGAATAAAAATTCTAGAACAAAACTTTTTTTAAAAAAAAAAATTGGGTTCAAATATCATAGATTCCGAGATGATCGCATGCACTATCTGTCCTCCTAATTAAGTTGATATTGTAAATTATAATTCTTTGATGATTTCGATTATGAAATCTATCCCAAGTCATACTAGATTCAATTTAATTCAACCAAAACCTTAACTCTTTAAGAAGAAGAAACGTACCTTGATCCATGCTTAGGTAGGATTAATATGGAATCAATTTTATCAATTGATTTTATCACCCCTTTGACCTTTCCCTTATGATTCCTTTCTGATGGAATATGAATCGTAATCCTTCTATTCTCTTTAATTGGTGACTGCACTAATTTCTCTCATGTGGACTTGTTTTTCCTCTACTTCTCTCCTTCCTTCTTTGATAATGGTGTGTTGTATATATATATACACAACTTAATAGAAATACGTGAATGTAATCACCACTACCTTTATTGGTATTGTGGATCCACTAATCACCACTACATTTATTAGTGTTGAATCCACTAATCTTCATTACCAAACAATTGATCCACGTAATTAGCAGCCACCACTTTTACATTTATATATATTATATAATTTATGTAGTTACGATCATTTATGAACTACCACATAATATATATAATCAAGAAAGATATTTAGACAATTTAAGGTAAGGGGTGAAGGTTATCAATACACCTGAATTCTAATGTCGTTAACCGAAATCGATCCATCACGGTGTCGTCTTTTATATTAGAATCCTTAATCATTAATGTGAACTTTCCCTTTATAATTAAACCGATAGACACATATGCCACATAAATATTCTTACATTCTCTCACTTGGCATTTTGTGTCGACTTGATGGTTCAATAACGATAATGTGTACTTTCATATCAAGTTCATCTAACCATTAATCACCATAATAAAATCAGAACTGATTGAATCATGTCGGTCACACGTCATTGTACGACATGATCCCTTCCATGTATCACAAAACAATTCCAATTTCATAGTATCCTTTTATCGAGAAAAACCTTAATTCTCAAAATTAATTATATGTTATCTTTGAACATAAGTGTATACACATACTTTAATGATAACATATATTTAATAACGCAGAAACATAACTTTAATTGAATTCATAGTGTCGTATACATAATGAGCATACCATAATCATAATAGTAAGACTTTGTCTATAACACCCATACGTTCTACATGGCCAATGAACGTCTTGGGTGGTAGACCCTTAGTTAACGGATCCGCTACCATTATATCTGTCCTTATGTGCTCAAATGACACTCTTTGTTTCTGCACTTCCTCTTTGACATACAAGTACTTTAACTCCATGTGCTTAGCACCTTTCGAGTACTTGTCGTTCTTCGAGAAGAAGACAGCTGCGGAATTATCACAATAAATTCTCAGCGGCCTAGCTATAGTGTCGACAAGACTAAGCCCTGAGATAAAGTTCCGCAACCACAATGCATGAATCGTGGCCTCAAAGCATGCCACAAATTCAGCCTCCATAGTGGAAGTAGCAATGACAGATTGCTTTCCACTTTTCCATGATACTGCTCCATCAGCTAATAGGAACAAATAGCCAAACGTCGATTTCCTACTATCAACGCATCCAGCATAATCTGAATCTGAATATCCAATCACTTCCAGATGATTGGATCTCTTATATGTAAGCATGAGCTCTTTGGTGCCTTGCAAGTACCTGAGAACCTTCTTTGCAGCTTTCCAGTGGTCCATTCCGGGATTACTTTGATATCGACCCAACATACCCATGTCATTTGCAGCTAGCAAAATGTCATCAACATATAAGACTAAAATCACAATTTTGCTCCCACTGACCTTAATGTAGATACATCGGTCAACGATGATCTCTACAAAACCATATGACGTGATGGTATCATTAAATTTTAGATACCATTGTCTGGAAGCTTGTTTTAGTCTATATATTGACTTCTTCAGCTTATATACCATATGTTCTTTTCCTGTGGCCAAGAAACCTTCAGGTTGGTCCATATATACTTCTTCCTCAAGCTCTCCATTCAGAAAGGCGGTTTTCACATCCATTTGGTGAAGCTCGAGATCATAATGAGCCACCAAAGCCAAAACAATTCTTAGAGAATCCTTCTTTGAAACTGGAGAGAATGTCTCTTTATAGTCAATGCCATCTTTTTGGGTGAAACCTTTAGCAACAAGACGAGCCTTGTACTTTTCAATGTTACATTTCGAGTCGCGTTTAGTCTTAAAGACCCATTTAGTTACAACGGTCTTGAAACCGTTAGGCAACTCTACTAAGTCCCAAACTTTGTTATCACCCATAGATTTTATTTCTTCTTTTCCGGCATTTAACCAATTTTCAGAATTATCACTTTCCATGGCCTTTTGGAATGATTTTGGGTCTTTATCAATGCTTAAGTCACATTCACCTTCAATTGCATAAACCATATAATCATTAGAAATGGCAGATATTCTTTCCCTCACAGATCGCCTTAATGATTCTTGTGGTATATTACTCTTTTCTTGAATTGTAACAGGTTCATCAACGATACTTTCTTCTAGTGGGATTGGCACATCATTATGTTGTTCTATTGCGTCATTTAACTGTGATGCAACAATAGAAACAACAACCTTAGGTGCAATAACAGGTGAAGGAACTTCGACCTGAACTTCTTTAATGTCCACTTTTCGTGGTTCACCACTCCCACTAGTTTCACCGTTTTCAATGAATCTAGCATTGCCCATTTCAACTATTCTCGTACTATGATTAGGACAGTAAAATACATACCCCTTTGATTTTTCAGGATAGCCAATAAAAAATCCACTGACAGTCCTAGAATCAAGTTTCTTTTCATGTGGATTATATAGCCTTACTTCTGCTGGGCAACCCCATACACGTAGATGTCTTAAACTAGGTTTCCTTCCTGTCCACAGTTCATAAGGGGTCTTAGGAACTGCTTTACTAGGAACCCGGTTCAACACATACGTAGCAGTCTTTAATGCATAAATCCACAATGAAAGGGGTAAAGAACAATTACTTAACATGCTCCTAATCATATCCATTAAGGTACGATTCCGCCTCTCAGCTACACCATTCTGCTGAGGTGTACCCGGCATTGTATATTATGCAAAAATGCCTTTACTTTCAAGTAACTTTGCAAATGGACCTGGACATTGTCCACTTTCATTGAATTTTCCATAAAACTCACCACCCCTATCAGATCTCACTATTTTTACTTTTCTATCTAACTGCCTTTCCACCTCATCAATGAATACCTCTAGGACATTCACGGACTTGGACTTTTCATGCAGAAGATATGTATACCCATAACGTGAGTAATCATCAATAAAGGTGATAAAGTATTTTTCACCGCTCCACGAAGGAGCATCAAAAGGGCCACAAATATCGGTATGTATTATCTCAAGAAGCTGAGTGCTTCTCGTGGCCGGTTTCTTTACAATGTGTTTAGTCTGCTTTCCTTTAATGCAGTCTATACACACATTTAGATCACTAAAATCCAAATGATGAAGAATTTCATTCTTTACCAGCCTCATTAACCTTTCTTTGGAAATGTGACCTAATCTTTGATGCCACAAGAAAGCTGAACTTTCATTAGATGCACTACGCTTAATGCCTTGCCTTTCAATATTAAATAAGGATTCAGAAAACTTTGCATCAAGATTGAACCGATAAAGTGAATCAAACAAAGTACCACTACCATAAAAGTAATCATTTCGGTACATTGAGAAAACACCATGTCCAATCTTGAAATCATAACCATAATTGTCCAATCTACTTATAGAAACAAGATTTCTAGCACATTCAGGTACATAGAGACACCCTTCAAGATCCACATGACAACCAGTGTCTAGGATCAATCTATAAGTCCCAATGCCTTCGATCAATACCTTCATCCTGTTCCCCATGAACAAGTATTGTTCAGGTCCTTTTATGGGTTGGATTGAACTGAATCCCTGTTTAATATGAGACACATGAGTAGTAGCACCAGAATCTAACCACCAAGTATTATTAGGCACTTCTATAAGGTTCAATTCAGAGCAAACAAAAATATAATGTTTACCTTTCTTATCAAACCACGCCTTTCTTTTAGGAAAATCTTTCTTGAAGTGTCCCATTTTCTTGCAAAAGAAACACTTCATATGGATTTGACTTTCAGGTGCTTTCGCGAAAGTCTTATCCTTCCTTTTGTCCTTTTTACCTGGTTTTCCTTTACTGCTGCTGACACTTCCAAGACCTACGAGGTTGGCAACTTGGCCTTTCATCATCTTTAATCTCCCCTCCTCTTGAACCAACATAGCCTTTAATTCCTTAAAGTTCCATTTATCTTTAATGGTGTTGTAATTCACCTGGAACTGGCTAAATTCAATAGGCAAAGAGTTCATGATGAATTGAACCAAGAACTGTTCATGAACCTCCATTCCCAAGGTCGTTAACTTTGCCGCCAAGTTAGACATGTGTGTCACATGATCATGGATTGGCTGAGACCAGTCAAACTTTCTTGTAGTAAGATCATTCATTAAGCTTCCTACAATTGACTTATCAACCAAATCCGAATGAGAACACTCCTTTATTTTCTGTAGGAATTCCCTTGCTTTCTCTGTCTTAGGCATAAATGGCTTAATACTTTCTGCCATCGTCATTCTCATAAGGTTCAAGCTCAACCTGTTAGATCGCTCTCATCTCTCATACCGAGACTTTTCAGATTCGGAGCTCTCTTCTGTAATGGTTGAGGGTTCCTCTTCAGTTAGTATGGCAGAGTCCAATGCCATAACACCCAGTGTATACCGGATCTGTTCGGACCATTCTCCATAATTGAGCCCATTGAACTTCACGACAGAGTTAGCGGATGCATAGAAATTTGAAGAAGCTGTAAACATTTACACATGCTTACCTATTAGTTCTTTGAGACTTTAATTCAGATTCTTACATTAATATTAACTTTTAAACATGTATTTAAGCAACCTTTGGGCAATATTTAAATACAAGCACTTTCATTTGATGCTAAATTCGTACTTTAATAATTAATCAAATTTCACAAATAATCAAATAAGTATGCTACCTTTGGGTATACATATTATTGACTATATTGAGAAATGACTAATCCTTTTTATATTATTAACTATATTCAATGATCCACCTTTGGGTGATCTCCTAGAATATAGAGAGTAAAACAATTGATCAATTAAAATTTTATTGTCATTTATAGCATCTCTTTAATCATGATCAATTGATGAATCTATTATTTTTCAATGTATATATATAATATAACAAGGCCACTTTGGTGACTAAACATGTTACATACAATATAAACATTAAAACTCTAATGGGCAAAATGTCATTATATTGTGCTAATATTTCATAACACAAATTACCCATTTGTCAATAAAACAAGCGGAAGCAATTTTAAGCCATAAACATATATGATATTTCACATAAACTATCATGCTTGATCAAGTTAATTATTAAAACACCAATATTTTAACCTCCGGTTCACGTCACTTAAAAAAATAATCGTTCATGCATGAACACTTAATTAAACAAAGGGTGATGTGCTCTAATGCACTCATACGTTTATACTTTCATTCATGCACTTTTATTTTCTTTAAATTAACCGAACGTTAAAACGGTTTCACGCATCCAATTATCAACACGTTTAGCAATGGTTCAACTAGTGCTTGATTAAATGGGTGCCATACGATTCTCTTGATCAAATAAATCAATTGAAAACTAACTTTCAAATAACCATGAAACTTTAACCAATTAATCAAATAATTTAACCAAATGATTAATTAGGATACGAACATCTTAATGGTTAATTAAACCAATCTAGTTTGCTCTGATACCAAATGTAAATTATAATTCTTTGATAATTTCGATTATGAAATCTATCCCAAGTCATACTAGATTCAATTTAATTCAACCAAAACCTTAACTCTTTAAGAAGAAGAAATGTACCTTGATCCATGCTTAGGTAGGATTAATATGGAATCAATTTTATCAATTGATTTTATCACTCCTTTGACCTTTCCCTTATGATTCCTTTCTGATGGAATATGAATCGTAATCCTTCTATTCTCTTTAATTGGTGACTGCACTAATTTCTCTCATGTGGACTTGTTTTTCCTCTACTTCTCTCCTTCCTTCTTTGATAATGGTGTGTTGTATATATATATACACAACTTAATAGAAATACGTGAATGTAATCACCACTACCTTTATTGGTATTGTGGATCCACTAATCACCACTACATTTATTAGTGTTGAATCCACTAATCTTCATTACCAAACAATTGATCCACGTAATTAGCAGCCACCACTTTTACATTTATATATATTATATAATTTATGTAGTTACGATCATTTATGAACTACCACATAATATATATAATCAAGAAAGATATTTAGACAATTTAAGGTAAGGGGTGAAGGTTATCAATACACTTGAATTCTAATGTCGTTAACCGAAACCGATCCATCACGGTGTCGTCTTTTATATTAGAATCCTTAATCATTAATGTGAACTTTCCCTTTATAATTAAACCGATAGACACATATGCCACATAAATATTCTTACATATATTATCTATTCCGCTAACCGATAAATCGATTGTCTAACATACGGTATCATGTGCTTAAAGTTGGTTTTATTTGTCGATTATTATACAAATTTGTTAAGTTAAAATTTATGATATATTTTAGAGAAATTGCACCCACTGCTAATATATAACATCAAAATTAACTCTCATTTGTTGACCAATATTCACATATACTATTTACCATTAAAAGACTACCCTACCCCTAACCTTTCTAAACAATTACACCAAGGAGGAGGAGGAGGTTAACACCGGCAGTTAACACCGGCGGATAACACATGCGGTTAACACCGGCGGCAACACGAAACACAGGCGGTTAACACCGGCGGATAACACCGGCGACGACACGAAACACATGCAGTTATATCCCGGCGGTTAACACCGGCGGATAACACCGGCGGATAACACCGGCGGTTAACACCGGCGGATAACATCGGCGGATAACACTGGCGGTTAACACCGGCGGATAACACATGCGGTTAACACCGGCGGCAACACGAAACACAGGCGGATAACACCGGCGACGACACGAAACACATGCAGTTATATCCTAGCGGTTAACATCGGCGGCGAAACGATAACACATTCGATGTTAACTGAAATAACGCGATAATTTATTATATGATAACTGGATTAACATGATAATTTCATAAAAATGAATATGATAATTGGGTTAACATGTTCATTTGTATGAAATTGTCATGTTAATCCAGTTATCATATCATGACAATTTCATAAAAATGAACATGATAAATGGGTTAACATGATAATGTTAATGATACTAACTATATGTTAACATTGCTAACAATGATAATTGGTTTAACATGACAATGTTAACGATACCAACTATATGTTAACGATGCTAACTGGGTTAACATGACAATTTTAACGATGCTAACAATATGTGTTTTCTGGTAATGAACAGTGCTCGTCGAGTTTTGATGAATAGTACCGCCGGCCTTTTGATGAACAGTGTTGCCGGAATATGATGTCAGAAACTGAGTTTCAGACCAATGACATTTCTGTAAATTTCAAAAATCACAAAGGATATTTTAGGTTTAATCATTTTTTCTTTCTTACTTTATTAATTTACAAAAAATTAATAACACACACCTAGTTAATTGGTCAACCTACCATATACACCTAAATCACCCTATATTTTAATACTCATTCCATTAGAACATATTTGCTGATTATGCTTTCGTAAATTCTTTTCTTCACTCATTGAATTATTTTCTAATTTAAATGTACCATCGACAAACAAAAACATTAACGACTAATGAGTGAATATAATAAATGGCCACTTTGTAGTCTCTTCTACAACATAAGGCACACGATAAATTTGAGCTGGCTCTTAACTCTGACTAATGATAAAACTATGAGTCTTAAATTTCATTAAAACTTCTATAAATTAATACTCGATAAATTAATAAACACTAATATTTAAAAATATCATTAGGCGCTAGTCGAACGGCAATAGTAAACTTAACGACTAATTAACTAATCAGAATTAAACGAGAATTAATCGGATATTATTTTTAATATTATATTTAATTAATATTAAAATTATCAAATTAGTAGTTATATATACTAATATAGTAGTGAAATATTAACAATTTTCATAGCATAGTTTGGTTGATATCTTGCCTCCTTTACATAAGGGTAAGGGATGGAATCCCATATAGTTTTTTTTGCTTTTTTTTATTAAATATATTAATAAGGAGCAAAGTCGTAAATCGCCAGTCATCGTCTCCACGCGAATCTGAGCTTCTAAAAACCTAATCTATGGCCGCCACGCGAATCTGAACTAGTTTTTCACTAATTTTATCTCAGATTAACCTGTATTTGACGATAAAATGGTAGATCTAGCATCTAGCTTCATATTTTGAGCCAAAAGTAATAAAATTCGAGTTTTTTTTTCGTTTTCCCGATTTTTATCCGATTTTGACATTTTCGCGGCGGGTGAGTTCCGCTGAGCGTTTAACCGGCACCTAGACGGTCTTTACGACCGCGTTTTCGAACATGCCAGTGTAAAAATTAGTAAAATTCGATAAGATAATAAAATAATAATTTTATAAGAATCTGATGTAAATATATGTTCCCAATCATATCATAAATTAATAATTATATAAATTTATATAAAAATGTCTAATTTTTTTATTAAAGTATGAATCTAGTGTTATGTGTTGTTTTACTTAAAACTTATTTTTAATTTTTATTAGATCAAAAACTTATAGTGTTGTTTTCTTGATATGTATCCGAAGATTGTTAAGATTTTTAGACGTGATCATTGTTTTTTTATGCGTAAGTACGTTCCAAAATATCGTAATATTGTCTTCAATTTCATCATCAATATTAGTAGCCACAATATTTTCTAAATTTTAAATGTTTAATATATATTATTTTACATATATAGTCAAGTAGGCTAATTACATATATATTCTATTGCGACATCTAAGATTTTTAATTATAATCTCAAGTTCATGCATGTCATGTTAACAATTAAACTCATTTAAATTATTTAGTATAGCATCATTTGAAGAACAATTTTCAAAAATTATGACTAAAAAACAATATCTTTTTATAAATTAATAAATATTAATAAAGTCCCGATATTATAAATTAATGCCAGGATAATAAAAATTAATTATTTTATAAAAATATTAATTAATCAATAATTTATTAATTAATTAATATCTTTATAAAATAATTAATTTTTAAAGTTTCGACATTATTAATTTATAGAGATTTTATTGTATTTACTTTTCGTTTACGATTTAGCACCATTAGCTTGTGGAACATTTTATTTGCATCATGACAAATACATTAAATTTTAAATTACAACTTTTTTTTTTTGATGTCTTTCGGCCTCCGGGAGTAATCCCAAACCCAAAGGTCCAGACTAATCTCCCGGGTGGGAGTGACACAACTCACTTATAATGCCCTACTTGGCCAAGTGGTTGTCCTGGTAATTCCGCTCCCGCGGGGAATCGATCCCTGGCATAGACCAACAAAGCCGACACTCACCGTAGGAAGAGAACCACCCGACCACCAACAACTTGGTTTAAATTACATCTTAATTTGATCCAAGAAGTAAATCTTGTAGAGATATAGTGAATTGTTGATTTCATTGACCATGTGGGTACAATACTTTATACAAGTTGTTATCCACAAATGTATGATAAGATTAAATAACTAAATGTCATTAGTTCGACTGAAAAAATATATTAAATAAAATTAGGAAATCACATGATTGAATGATGTTTGAGACTGAACTAATATTACATTATATGGTTCTAGGCCTGAAAGATTATGGGCTTCGGCTCTGGTAATCCAAAAAAAAAAGAGATTAAATATTTACAGATAATCATAATCTTTACCTTGACAAAAAATCATATTTATATTAATAAAACTTATTTTTGCAAATTCCGTTTATGTATATGTTTATAGAAAATAAATATAGAAGAAACTATACTTCTCTATATTATGCTTGTTATCTAACTAACTCATAAAAGAAAACTATATTTCGATCTAATATTATTCGAATATTGTTGACATCGAGCAAAGCCACAATTAGTTAAAAATATCTTCTCTATTTACGCTGTTTCCTATTATGGAAGATGTGATGATGAAGAAAAGAAAGATTTAACAGCTGTAAAGATTACACATATCGAGTTTTAAGTTATAATGAAGTAACAAGAAAGTGGTGAAAAGACATTTCGTTTGTTTCTTTCGAAGAGAGAAAAGAAAAAGAAAAGAGAGTAATTTCGTTTGTTTTTTTTCCTTAATGGATTGTACATCTGATCTCAAGTAATTTCAAGTGGTTGGTCCCTTTCCCTTTCTCGTCCCTATCGAGTTTCTTCGCCTAACTCCATAATTTGGTCTTCAAGATCTCAAAAGTGTCTTCCTTTTTCATTTCTACCCAGAGATGTAAGTGTTGCTAGCTTTCTTCCATAACTTTATTATCTGAATCTTTTTTTCTTCTTCTTTTTCGATTGACATAGTCAAAATATCCGCATCTAGGTTTATCTTTTTTAGTCGAATCGATGTCTTTGTCACGAGTAGTTCTGGTTTGGTCGGAATCAATTTCAAACCGCCTTT
Organism: Eutrema yunnanense; assembly: GCA_002933935.1. Classification (NCBI taxonomy): domain Eukaryota; kingdom Viridiplantae; phylum Streptophyta; class Magnoliopsida; order Brassicales; family Brassicaceae; genus Eutrema; species Eutrema yunnanense. The sequence continues at coordinate 105,949 of PKML01043689.1, read as the reverse complement.
TGTCTTGGTCTCTGTCCTGAGTAGTTCTTAGTTGATTAGAGAGTCTATTGTGAATCTTTACGAGGTAGAAAAAATGGATTGTGTAGGATTCTGATTCGTTAAAGCAAGCTTCTTTCTGGATTTGGTTACCTTGATTTTGGACTTTTGGTTATAGATTGGACTGTGTAATATTCTGATTGGTTTTTCTTTGCAGAAAGAGATGGGTACATACCTAAGTTCTCCAAAAACTGATAAGTTATCAGAAGAAGGTGAGAATGATAAGCTGAGATATGGTTTATCGTCTATGCAGGGTTGGCGCGCCACCATGGAAGATGCGGTGAGTCAAAAACATAATTATCAAGACCATTTTTCATATGTTTGCTCCAAGTTGATCCTGTGAAACTTATACAAAGTTGAAATCTTGGTTTAATTTTTTTGGCTAGCATGCTGCAATTCTTGATCTGGATGATAAGACATCTTTCTTCGGTGTTTACGATGGCCATGGAGGTAAGGAACTACTCTGCCTTTACTTCTATATCAAAATCTAGTTCAGGTGAAATTTTGTTTATAGAGTCCTTTTAAGTTGTGTTACAAATCAGCTTGAGTTTGTAAGCCGATAATGTTAAATCGAATGAAAGATAAGAGAAAGACTTTAGCTAGCTTAAAGTACTCAGGGAAAAGAAGTTCTTCTTGAGGTTCTTGACCGTTGCAAACACTTAGAACTGCTGCTTACATCTGTGTATATACTTCTCTTTACATCCCTCTGGATATGGAAGTCGAAGTAAATATTTACTAAATGATGTAGGTAAAGTTGTAGCAAAGTTCTGTGCCAAGTATCTACACCAGCAGGTTCTCAGTAATGAAGCATATGGAGCTGGAGACATAGAAACATCTCTTCAAAGAGCATTCTTTAGGTTTCGTTTTCTCTTTCGCGTTCTCGTGTATCGAATTTACTTTTACAGCAAAAGAGGGTTCTACTTAAAAGTGTTCATTGTGAATATTGTAGAATGGATGACATGATGCAAGGACAGAGAGGATGGCGAGAGTTAGCTGTTCTTGGTGACAAGATGAATAAATTTAGCGGCATGATAGAAGGATTTATATGGTCACCAAGAAGCGGTGACGTCAATAACCAGCCCGACAATTGGCCTCTTGAGGATGTAAAATTTCTCATATAACCGTGCTTTGAATCCTTTGATGTTTGCTATTTCTTAGTCTGACTTCTTCCATATTCTGGAGAAGATTGAATTGGGACCTCTAAGGTTTAAAACTCGTGCCTATGTTCTTATACAGGGTCCTCATTCTGATTTCCCGGGACCTACTTCTGGGTGCACAGCATGTGTAGCTCTTATTAAAGATAAGAAACTCTTTGTTGCAAATGCCGGTGACTCACGATGTGTGATATCAAGGAAGGGTCAGGCTTACAATCTTTCTAAAGATCACAAGCCTGATCTTGAAGCTGAAAAAGAAAGGATACTGAAAGCTGGTGGTTTTATTCACGCTGGGAGAATCAATGGAAGCTTGAATCTGACAAGAGCCATTGGTAAGCTTTTTTTCTTTCTTCAACTTTCGTTCCTTGAAGCTTCAGATTTTACATGTAATCTTGATTTGAAGCATGGGTTCTGCTTCTTACAGGTGACATGGAATTCAAGCAGAATAAGTTCTTACCATCTGAAAAGCAAATGGTTACTGCCGATCCAGATATTAACACTGTAAGAATCTAACTTACTTTTAGTATTTTTGCGCTCGATTTTGTTTCCTAAGCTGAATTGTTATTGTTTTCTCTCATTCAGGTTGAACTATGTGATGACGATGACTTTCTTGTTGTTGCATGCGATGGAATCTGGTAAACAAAATCCCTAATTGTTTCATTATCTACATATGAGTTAGTTTCTTGATGATAAATGTGATTTGATCTCATTTTCCTCAGGGATTGTATGTCAAGCCAGCAACTGGTGGATTTTATCCATGAACAGTTAAAATCTGTAAGTTAATCAGTTTTCTTCTTCTCCTCCTCTCTCTGTTACAGTTTTTGTACTCTCCGGGTCTGTGACATTGATAAATTACTTTCAGGAAACAAAACTTTCAATGGTATGCGAAAAAGTTGTTGATAGATGTTTGGCTCCAGACACTGCGAGTGGCGAAGGTTGTGATAATATGACCATCATCTTGGTTCAGTTCAAGAAGCCTAACCCATCCGAGACCGAACCAGAAGAAGAAACCAAACCAGAACCAAGCCAGGACGAGCCGAGCTCATCAAGCTAGATGTCCTTAAAGAGCCAAGAGGAAGATTTGAAAGTCTTATATCATTGACTTTGGTTCAACATTGTAAATGTTTTTGAGTGGCTTAGAGAAGCAGAAGCTGGCGTTTATTGGGATTTCAGTTTTTCACTTAGTTTTTCCAGCTTCTCTTTACTCACACAGACTCTGGTTTCATCGGTTCCTGTAATCAAAAACGACTTTGTATAGTTGTCTTGTGATTTATGGGAAAATGTTGTTAGAATTATTTTCAAATTCTGATGTACACAACAAAAAAAGAAGAGATTTTACAGGTTGTTGTAGTTTGTCTTCATCAAAGAGTTCTATTGCTACTAAAGTTAACAACATTTTTCTTGGAACCAGTAGCCATATTTAAGAAAATATGCCATACTTAATATTTTTGAAAAATTAAAATCAAAGATCTGAAAATTTTAAGCCCATCTCCAAAAAAATAATTTTCTAAGAACTCTCTAGTTAAACTCCAATGGTGGATTTTCTTAATTTTGAAAAAAACTGACCTTTTTTGTTAATTTAAAAACTTGCAAGTAGAAAAGCTTTTTTTGCTAATTCTTTTTTTAATCTCTTAATCGTTCCATTTTACAATCTCTTTCATTTGAATCTGTAGTTTCGAATTTTGCTTTTAGATTCTTTTACCAATAAATTTAAGAGAAACAAATAAAAACACATAATCATTTTCTGACAATCTTAATAAATAATAAATTTAATTTAATTATAAAATAGTAGCGAGAGGACAACAAATATCTCCAAGCAACATGATGTAATCATAAAAAAAGGAAACTTAAAAAAAAAAAAAGCTTTTTGAAACAAAAAGCTTATTCCAAAAAAGCAAACCCACATGGTTCCAAAATCAGAACCAAGCCCATAGACCAAGAACAAGACCTAATAACAAAGCAAACCCACCACCAAGCCTAGCTGAGCCACTAGTAGGAGCCGGAGCCAAGGCTGGACCATCTTCGAACTCAACCGGAGAAGGAGCCGGAGAAAAAGCAGCGTGACGAAGACTAACCACGACGAGGCTCAGCTTCTGACCTTTCTCACAGTGACCATCGGCTCCACTAATGAAGTAAAATGGACCTGACCTTTCCAATTTCACCTTGGTCTCTCCATCGGTGTAGTTAGCCAAAGGGTTCGTGGTGTTGCAGCTCTTGTAAGCTTCTTGTGTTACTTGCAAAACCGAGTCTTTACCAGCTACGTACCGGAAAACTGAAAAAAAAAGACAGATAATTGTGTCAGAAACAGAGCATTTAGTAGAAAACAGAGCATCTAGTAAAAAACAGAGTATTAAAGAAAAATCAGAAGCTGAGGAGAAGAAATTTTAAATGGTGGGTACCGATAAAGTCGCCGACTTTGAAGCGAGCTTTTGAAGCCCATTCGGTGAATGTGTAAGAAGAGGAAGGAGGGATCTTCCAGTCACCGGATTTTCCACCGACGGTGACTTCATTTGCTGCGGCGAGAGAGCATAAAAAGATGAAGGAGAAGATGATTGCCATGGGAAGCGAAGAAGAAGAAGAAGCCATAGATTCCGAACGAACAGAGTATTTAAAAAAGTTAGTGATTTAAAAGAGAAATATAAAATCTAGTCGTTGAGATTTACGATTTAGTGATACGAATGTGATGGAGGCTCTTGTGGTGTTTTTATAGTGGTGAAAATTCGAAAACTAGCCGTTGGATTTATTTGTTTTTGTTTTATGAAAGAAATAATTTTAGAAGAGAAAAAATGTTACTGTAGCCGTTGGGAAGCTGCGGTGATGTAACGGTTAGAGAATATTTTGAAAAAAAAATCATGAGTGTTTACTGACATATTTGTGTCAGCCAAGCCATGAGTGTTTCTCGTTTTTCGCTTTTATATTTGAAAAAATAAATAGTAATTTTCAGGAGAAATAAACGTAGTAAGAAAGTAATATTTATTTACTATTCCTGTTCGAAAAATCGTCCGATTTGCCGACTAATCGGCTGTCTAGGCGGTGGGCAAAGCAGAGCCGCGACGATTTTGTCCTAGTCGGCCGGATTAGGCGGTTTCCTGACTTACAGCGAATAATCGGCGACAAGGTGATAAATCTGAAAAAAACCGGCCCAACTTTTTTGTCAAATTCAAATGAAAAAAATCGGTCGAATCATATAATGGGTGTTAGATCTGATATAACTGAGTAAAGAACACAAAAATCGAGCAAACCATCAACAATGGTGAAAACAAAAACTGGGCAGAAATTAGGGTTTATGGTCAAAGAGATAAGGAAGGAGATGAGGATATTTTGGTCATTTTACGTTCATAAAAATCAAAAATCAGAGAAATTAAAAAAATCCACTGCTGCTGGGTCTAACCCGTGTTCTCAACATAGGAGGTGGCAGCATATACCACTATGCCAAATGTATCATTGTGTTTTTTATGCATACATTAGTATATATATATATTAATAATAAATAAAATAATTAAAAACAAATCACTAATTAATCACTGCTTAGTTCCTGATTTTTTGGTTAGGCGCTAAGCAGAATCTGACCGTCCGACTAGGCAATTTTGAACATTGACTATTACTTATATTTTTTTGGATGATATTATATTAAAACTAGGGATGTTGTGGTGGGTAATTTTATCATACCCTACCATTAGATCTGTCAATTTTAATCCAAACCCATGGGGCTCGCCCCATTAGATCCGTCACGGGTCGAGTGCTGGTCAGAAAATTTCAAACCGCTGAGACGCGGGGCGGTTGCAAACGGAACACTTCAATTGGCGTGGCGGATGCGAGTTGGTAAAATTTCTCTCGCTGGTTTGCGTGTACCCGCAAAGTATTTATATATATATATATTTATTTATTTATTCTAACGTAAAAAACAAAAATTACCCATATATTTTTTTTTTACCGTGAAACATTTAAAATTACTGTGAAACCATTTTTTACCGTGAATAGTTGCGGGTTATCCGCAGGGACCGCATACATTAGTGGGGCGGGTGCGGGTCAAAGGTTTTAGGTTTGCGAGTTTATCGGGGCGGGTAGATATGCTCAAATTAATACCCTAAAAGTACTAAAGCAGTAGTTGTAGTAAAGTAGGGGTCGAACACAAGGACTCACAGAAACACACAATAGATTATATAGATGAGAATCAAGCTAAGCAATTCAGATGAAACAAAAAAAATAAACAGTAAGAGTTATAAATTCGATGGGAGAAATATAGATTCAGGGTATTTCTCAGGAAATCAATGAATGCAGATAAACTAGCTAACAGGATTCAGATTTAGCGCGGTTCTTGAACTTAAATCACTAAGATATAATTAACCAACTGTCGTTGCGAAAACTATCTAAATCTAAATCCTAAAATTCCAAATCTCTTTGCGAATCCTAAAGTCTAAATCAGCTTTTAGATCAGGTTTGATTTGTTCACAAAACAACTAAACCAAATCTCTTTGCGAATAGTTATTTTGCTCACCTTAGGTTCTATCAGGTAATTAATCGCATTATCGTGCCTAATGAATTATCCTAAGATCTATGTTCTAGGTAGCTAATCTAGAACAAGATTTGAACACAACCTAAAGCGAAAAACTAATTCAGATGGTGAATCCTAATAAACCAATCAACCTAGCATTCAGGGAAAACCCTTATGAGAACCCTGAACCTAAAGTAGATCTACTCAGACATGGAGAATGAAAACAACATGATTGAATAGATCATCAAAGAAAACAGAGTTCAGAGTTGTCTCTCCAAAAACCAAAGTAGAATCAAGAGTAATGAAAAGCACACAGCCAAAGTGGCTGTAAAACCTAATTAAATAGTCTAAACACGAATTGGGGTCTTCTTGTAAATATTAAAGTCTTATGGACCAAATTGCAATTCTTCAACTCTTCATAAGTCGCGGCCCGTGTCTTGCTGTGGTGAGTATCGATCGATACCGAGCGTCAAATTGGGTACTCAGCAACACGAACTTCAGCTTTGCTCCAAAATGCTCCAAAAAGCTCCAATATCTCCAATTATGCTCCAAACGTGCTAAAACCTGTAAAAGACTCTAAAACACTACGAAATAGTAGGAAGACTCTATAAATGGGACTTATATCATGGCTTAAACAAGGTAAAAACCATGATATATCAACTCCCCCAGACTTAGCCTTTGCTTGCCCTCAAGCAAATAGAAGACTAAACCAGAGAAAGATGTTTGAAAACGTAGAGACTCACCTGTTCTTGAAACGTTGCAATGACCAATTTCCCAAGCACCCAAATGTCACCTAACCAGCTTTTGATCTAACCACCATGTACTTCTCTTTAGACATTCTCAGCTTCCCAGACTACACACATTATTTCACAGCATTGTTCAATCAGGCCATCCTCGCCAGTTTCATCGCTGTGAATTAATACCAAGAACCTTCTAGATTCTTTCCCATACAATATCATGACAAGAAACCACCATTTTTCACACTTTTTGGTATTATTTCTCTCCCCCAGACTTATTTCTTATTATATTTTCTCTTTTGTTTTTAGCTTTGCATATACAAATCAAGGTATGAGACTCGAGTATTGATGGTGTTTGCCACCTAATCCCCGGTTCTTCCCTCTCAACGAATAATGACATCATAGTAAAATCCTAGCCTTGCTTCCGATCCTCTGTGTGATCATTCCCTCTCGAGTAGAATAATGGGATCACTGGAAATTTTTCTAACCCTCTGCTCNATTTTCTCTTTTGTTTTTAGCTTTGCATATACAAATCAAGGTATGAGACGCGAGTATTGATGGTGTTTGCCACCTAATCCCCGGTTCTTCCCTCTCAACGTATCAAATGGTGTAGACGAATAATGACATCATAGTAAAATCCTAGCCTTGCTTCCGATCCTCTGTGTGATCATTCCCTCTCGAGTAGAATAATGGGATCACTGGAAATTTTTCTAACCCTCTGCTCAGAAGAAAATCATCTCATCTTTTAATGCACTTATTAATTAACTTGTAATAGGGAGAGAAATACCGTTATTTTAAAACACATGGGTTCCTTTGTCAGATACGAATGAGGAATCAATCTCTATAGATACTAACCACATTGATGAAGTGCAAAAATTTGGCTCAGGCTTTAAGGAACTTTGCTGGAAACATGAGTGTCTTCTGGTTAACTGGTCAGCCTTTGGATTTTTCATTAGTCGATCTAAAACTGGTTCTGTAACAATGGTCACTTAGAAGCAAGGTCAGATCAATAGATTCAAGAAAAAGATCACAGTCTCAGACAAAATTTTGACTCAATAAAACAACGAATGACTCAAAAACGGACTGACTCTAACACTACAAGAAAACACAGTTTTTGTGACTACTTTTTTTAGTCACAAAAAAGAGGGACGATATTGTGACTGATTTGCGACTACTCATAATGCAGTGACATAATAGTCACAAATTACCGACTAAAAAAAGTAGTCAGACAATAGTCGCTTATTTGCAACTGTTTAAGGACTTGCAAAAGTAGTCCCAAATTTGTGACTGATTTGCTACGGTTTAGCAACTCCACTCGATTTTTTTTAAATATAAATCAAATAATATACAAAAAATTCTAAACCCTAAACCATCAAATAATATACAAAAACATCAAATAAATAAACATCAAATAATATACAAAAAAAATCAACACTTACAATTTTTAAAATATAATCATTTTATAAAATCCTAAATTATAAACCCTAAACCTCTAACCCTTAATCATTAACTCTAAATCTTAAATTGTAAAATATATTTTTGAACATCTATATACCCAAAATCATTGTAAAGTAATATTCAAACCTTATATGTTCTTAAAGTTTAGGGTTTAGGGTAACATGTACACTAATTTGTAAACCCAATTTTTGTGACCAATTTGGGACTAATTTACGACTAATTTTTAATATTAGTCACAAAATACTTCCAAATTTGGGACTAATTTGCAACTACATTCGATTTTTTTTAGAAATCAATAAATTCTAAACTCAAACCACAAACCCTTAACCCTAAATCATAAACCTCTAACACTTAATAATAAAATTGATTTAAATCTTAAATTGTAAACAACATCAAATAAATAAACATCAAATAATATACAAAAAATTCAACACTTACAATTTTTTAAATATAATCATTTTATAAATTCTAAATCTAAACCCTAAACCTCTAACCCTTAATCATAAATTCTAAA
>PKML01043689.1:31919-97393 GCA_002933935.1 Eutrema yunnanense | reverse complement strand
TTCGACATCTTAATCTCTCTATCTTCTTCTCCTTCTCTTCGACATCTTCTTCTCTTCGACTAACTCTTTTTTTTTTCTTCAGATGCTCGCCGCCGGCGAGGCTCTCTTTCTCTTCGACATCTACTTCTCTTTCTCTTCCTTGATTTCTGCATCTCGTTCCTTTTCAATTCATGGCGGCGAGGCTCTCTTTCCATTCCTAAGCCAGATGAACAATCCACCACCCACCACCACCAGAGGAGCTCCGCGGCCTAAGCCAGACGGAGCGAGGAGGAGCAGATCGGGATGGAGGAGGAGCAGATCGGGATCAGGATCGGGATGCAGATCAGGTGGTTTCTCTGTGCGATGCAGGTTCGAGGAGGAGGAGCTCGCTCGAAAGATCAGAACGGCGCCGACGAGGGACCAGATCGGCGCCGGCGAGGAATCAGAACGGCGTCGGCGATGCAGATCGGGATCGGGATTGTTGATTTCATTTAATTTAGATTTTTGTTTTTTTTGTTTTTTTTTTAGATTTTTTTTTTGTTTTTTTTTTAATTTTGATTTTTGTTTTTTTTTATTTTCTGTAATTATTTAATATAATAAAAATATATTTTTGTTTAGAATTTTTTTTTGTTTTTAAAAAATTTTTTTTTTACAAGTAGTCGCAAACATAGTCTCTAAATCAGGACTGATATTTGGTGTCACATATTAGTCGCAAAAGAGCGACTGTTTTGTGACTACTGTATTTAGCGACCAAATATTTGCGACTATTTTTTTTAGTCACAAAATAGTCGCAAATGAGTCATTTGCGACTATTTTGGGACTATTTTGGTAGTCGCAAAAACTGTGTTTTCTTGTAGTGTAAAAAAAACAAAAACAAAGTCAGCGACTACCTCCCCCAGATTTAAACAACACTGTCCCCAGTGTTATCTAGCCTAGAGTAGGTAAAAGAAAACAAAAGAACATAATAGAATTAAGAGAAACACGAAGTTACCGCGCTGGAACATCTAGTATCGACCGACACACGACCTAGTATCGATCGATACCAGGCTTAAGTCGACATGATGAACCTTTTCATTCGCGTAGGGTGTCGACCGATACCAATGGGGTATCGATCGATACTCAGGCGATTTCGAGTTTTGCTCCTTGTTTATCCTGACACAAACACAAAACGAAAAATAAAAAGAAAAAGACTTCAAAAACAGACTCACCAGTGGGTTACCTCCCACCAAGCGCTTGTTTTACGTCACGAGCTTCACTGTACGGACGATCAGTCGGGAGAAGATTGAGAGCTTACTCCAAAACAAGCTCCACAGTTTGACATTGCCAGCTTCAGAGTTCTGCTCATCATGCCTTCCACAAACTCCTTTCCTTTCTCTTTCAGCTCTGAAGTAAGAAGAATTCTAGCCTTAGAGAATGGTTTCGAAGTTCCTTTGCACTTCACCTTATATTCAATTGAATCTCCATCACACTTCTGAGGGGTTAAAGTCACATAGGGAGCACTTGTTACGCATTTGCTCTTCACCTTCTTCTTTGCCTTAGCTGTTTTGACGTCTTTCTTGGTGATGACATAAGGACTGTCTAGAAGGTCGATGACAGTGGGTTCGTCCGGAGGCTCTTCCAAAAGATCAATTACCAGCGTCCCTCCTGTAACAACATCGATGCAAGAGACACGTGTGAGTTCCTCGAGTAGGAATTGCTTCGTAGTACACCTCTTTGTCAATGTATGAGAACGAGATTCTCTTGCTGGGTGTGTCCATAATGGCACCAACCGTAGCCATGAACGGTCTTCCAAGAATCAACTGCGTACGAGATTGTGCACTCATCTCCACAACATGAAAATCAGCTGGAACCAGACAGTCTCCTACTTTAACCAGCAAATCATGGATTATACCATATGGAAGTGAGGTGGAACAATTCGCGAATGTGATAGATGACTTGGGCGGTCGAATATCAGCTCCCAATCTCTCTGCAATTGCCCTTGACATGACATTGACGCTAGCTCCTGAGTCAACGAGAGACTCTTTGAATTCAACTCCAGAGATGGAGCATGGAACGGAGAATATTCCTAGATCTTCCCTCTTGGTCAACTGCCGCAGCGGTAGTGACTTGCTTCTTGCCTTGATAAAGAGTACTTCGATCTCTTCCAGAGTTTCTCTGCAATCTTTGAAGTGACTGAGCAGAGGCCAGCCCTCTAGAGCTTCTTCAAAAGTCAACGAATGGGGAATCCTTCGTACCATCTTCTCAAAGCCACGCAGCTGCTTTGGAGTGATGGGGGCTCGGAGGTGTTGAGGAATAGGATTCAGTTTCTTGGGCTTACGAAGTCTGTCAACACTCATACGCAGCTCCTTTTGCAGTATCTGGGTGAGTATCGATCGATACATGTAGGGTGTCGATCGATACTTGCTCATTCGAGACATCCTTGACAGATTCTTGAACGGGTGTCGATCGATACAAGATGGTATCGGTCGACACCGAGGTGATTTCCAAAATCTCTTCGTCATTCCCATCAAGATTGACGAAAATCTATGCTACTTGAGTTTCCAGCATCTTCTGATGAATACTGAGAGACTCAATTTTCCCGTTCAGATCTGTGTACATAGCGTCCATCTTCCCATTAAGGTTTAGTGTCATCTTCTGCTGTCCCTGAAGAAGTTGTTCAAGCATGGATTCCATCTTACTCTCAGAAGTTATGGGTGGTGTGGGTGGGCATTGATACATTTGATCTTGAAATCCATCTCCATCAATGTGGTTAACAAATTCCACTCCATCCTTTTTAGCAAAACGAACAGCATTCTGCTGCTTGTCCATCAAGAAATCTAACTTAGCATTCACCTCAGCAATCTGACTGCAATCCAAGTTACCAGCTTGCTTCTTGCGCTCCATGTCTGCATTCTTGGTACTATTGCTAGAAACCAAGTTCTCAATAAGCACATAGGCATCGTCAGGATACCTCGTGTAGAAATTTCCATTGCTCGCAACATCTAGAGCCATCTGATACCTCCAATCGACTCCTCTGTAGAAAGTACCGAGCAGCTGAACTTGGGTGAAACCATGGTGCAGGCAATCTCTCTGATACGACTTGAAACGAATCCAAGCAGCCTTGAGTGCCTCAGTCGGTCCTTGAGAGAACTGAGAAATCTTGTTCCTGAGATCCTCGGATCGTGCATCATCATAGAAGTTGTTCAGGAAGGCAGTCTTAGTGATATGCTCAATTTAATACCCTAACAGTACTAAAGCAGTAGTTGTAATATAGCTAGGGGTCGAACCACAGAAGACTCACAGAAACGCGCAATAGATTATATGGAAGAGAATCAAGCTAAGCCAAACAATTGTAATTAAAAACAATGCAGAAATTAAAAGAGTTGTATTCAATCAGGAAAATATAGGCCCAGGGTTTTTCTCAGAAAATCAATGAATGCAGATAAACTAACTAGCAGGATTCAGATTTAGCGCAGTTCTAGAACTCAAATCACTAAAGTATAATTGACCAACTGTCGTTGCGAGAATTATCTAAATCTAAATCCTAGGAATTCCAAATTTCTTTGCGAATCCTAAAGTCTNGGCAAATATGTTGGTAATAAGTGACTCTTTTGTGACTATATTGATAAAAAGTAGTGGCAAATTAGATGCTCGTATGTAACTCTTTTGCGACTAAGTTCTCGAAACAGTCGCAAAAACAACCGTCCCAAAATAGTCGCTAAAATACGACTACAAAATCGTCCCAAAAGTAGTCTTTATAATACCACTAAACACGATGTCAGTAAATCATCGCTAATATACGACAATTCAAAGTGTCTAGAAATTGTTGCTAAAGAACGACTACATAACCGTTCCAAAGTTGTCTCTTTAATACGACTGCAAAAGATGTTAGAATATAGTCGCTAATAAACGACCTTTAATTTCAGTATTAAAATAGTCGCTTATATACGACTCTAATAAGTCGTTCCAAAGTAGTCGTATATTTGCGACGCCAATAAGTCGTTCTAAAGTAGTCGTATATTTGCGACTATTTTGCGACAACTGTATTTTGCGACCAATTATTTGCGACTACTTATTTTAGTCGCAAAATAGTCGCAAACATGTCATTTGCGACTATTTTGGGACACTTTTGGGAGTCGCAAAAACTGTGTTTTCTTGTAGTGACCTATGCAAGCGTTCCGTAAGAAAACACAACGGAGAACCACCGTCGAGGAGCCAATTGACATCGACGAGGGAAAAGCCTATGAGGCATCACCCGAGACCGTCTATGGTAGTGAGCGCTACCACTTTGATCCCTATGATGGGGCTATCACTAGCCAAGCCACAAGGTACGCTCACCACCAAACTCGTCTCCTCCAACGGATGTGAAAGTGGCAAGACAAAAACATGAAGAAGATGGTCAAAACGATCAAGTCTTTGAAGAAGACGGTGAAAGCCATGGGTCGAACCATCAATGAGTTAAAAGACGGAGGTTGTGGAGCGAGCTCATCAAGAGCCGGTGAGGGTGGCGATGTGTTCACGGACGCTAACCTCGCGCCTCGAGGAGAGGATTGGGAGCTCGGCATCGGCTCAAACCGTCCCACGGCCCGACAAGAAAGGGCGAAAAAGAGGAGAGCGATGCGGTCTCCGTCTCCCGTCTCAAGTAATCCATCTTACTCAATGGGGTCTACATCCCCATCTCCAAGCTTCTAGGTACGATCCAAAACTTTTGTACATATTTTCTTTTAAGTCTTGCATTGTATAGCTTTCTCTTGTTTTTGGTCATTTCCGTAAGTTTATTTCACACCGAGACGGTGCGATTTAAGTTTGAGGGAGGGACCGGTATCTAATAATATTTGTTTTTGATCTTATTTTATATTTTCATCTTGAGTCTCATGCATTCATCTAAGGCATAGAAAAACCAAACAAATTTGAAATTTTTTGAAAATGACAAGACAAAAAGAAGTCACTTAGGATGCATTTGCACTTCATATAGGATTGAGTCTAGAATGCATAGCACGTAGACAATGCATTGCATGCGCATTAGGAGCTAGAGTGATTCCCCTTTGCGAAGTATTGCTTTAAGAGTTTAAGTCCTATGCTCTAGATCTCGTGTGCGAAATTAAGGTCGAACCATGTGTGGATTTCTTGTCTCATTACTTAGTTCTTAGCCAAAGCAAGTTGATTTGAGTCCATTCCTACTTAAGTGATAACCATAATTCGACATTGTAATTATCATGCTTGTGCATTGCATAGTGAATGCATGGTTACCACATACATATTTGGGCTATCTTATCCGCTTCGCCACTCTCTTGTTAGCCCGAATAGCCGATTCCCATCATTGGAACGGTTAACCATTCCCTTAACCCAACCTCTTTTCAAGCCAAATGCTACTTGTGAGTGATTGTGAGGCCTTTTTCGAATCAACTAGGCAAAAAGTGTTGAGTTTAGAACGACAAGGAAAAAAACTTCCATGTAGAACTAGCTCGGCATAAATGAGTTAGACATAGCATAAGGCTAGATAGGTTGGGAACTTGGGACAAGGGAGAAAGAAGAGATTGCGGGAATGAGAAAAAGGGATGAAGAAGAATAGGGGATAAGCAAAAAGCTTGAAACGGTTGGCTATATTCGTTTATGGGAAAAGCTCTAAGTGAAAAAGGAAAGAAAATAATCTCTAGTCTTCAAAAGAAAGCCAAAAAGGCTTAAGCAAAGAAAAGAAACAAGAGAGACTAGAGAAAATAAAGAAGAGCTAAGAAAAGAAAAATGTTGAAAGCCAACCCATTTGGTGAAGAAGGAAATCCCCTAGGTGTTTAAAGAGAGAAGGAAGTAAGGTGATATAGGTAGTGACAGCAAAACGCATTGCAAAAAGGGTAGCTTAGGAGGATCTTCATTTGGGGTTTAGAGACTAGGAGTCAAGTTCGATCGGGACATTTGGGTAGATGGAAGTCAACCTTGTATGCATCTATTGGGCTTTACTCTTAGCATTTTGCACTAGTTGATTCCTTCTTGAGAGAAACCCTCGCTCGGAAACCGTCAGTTGTATCGAGATCACCTTTATCTCGAAACCTTCTACCTTAGCCAAATGCATTCACTTGCCTTGCATTAGCATGATTCACTTGGAAAAAGTCTAATAAATGTTAAAGGATTGGATGATTTGAAAGCTTGTGTAGGTTGAGATTTGAGCTTGGTTCATGTAAGGATGAGCATGGCTAGCCCCTTTTGAGTAGACATGTTTGATCATACTTTAGAGTTTGCACTTGGACTTGAACGCTTTTAGTGATGCTTTTGCTTGAGGACAAGCAAAGAAGTAAGTTTGGGGGAATTGATATCATCACATTTTGCATCATTCTAGCATCCTTTTCATATAGGTTTAGAGTCGTTTACATGTAGTTCATGATACTTCTTTAGCATTTAGGTCATTTTAGGAGTCTAGTGTGTCTACATTTAGTTCTAGAGAGTCCTTGCATGTTTTGGATCATATTTCAGGTAAAAGCAAGCTCAACACCCAGCATCGATCGATACCAGGTGTGGCACTTGGTATCGATCGACACCGAGGGGCAATACCGATGCCACTGCTCGGTGTCACGGCTCGGTACTGCAGCAGGGAGAACCCGGGGGAAATGGCCTTAACACGGAGCAATGATACCGAGGAGTGACCTCGGTATCGAGTCAAGCAGCATCGATCGATACCAGGATCAGCACTAGGTATCGATCGGCACCGAGTGGCAATACCGATGCTCCTGCTCGGTACCACAGCTCGGTATTGCCACAGGAAGAATCCCGGGGGAAATGACCCTTAATACGGAGCTGTGATACCGAGGAGTGACCTCGGTATCACTGAAGAACAAACCTGGTGCGTCCTGGGTATCGATCGATACCGAGGGTATCGATCGATACCAAACTCTTTTTACCCATTTAAACCGGGTCGGTACCCGGTTTGTTCCGGGTCGACCCGGTTCGTTACTGTTCAGTATTTAAGCCCAAAAACCTAATCTTTGAGGGCTAAGTCTTTTTCTAAGCAAAAACCTCTCTAAGAGTGATTTGTAAGAGATTGATCCTTTATTTTATATGCAATTTGAGTATTGTTTCTTGATTTGATCCATCTATCTTCTACTTTCTAATCATTTAATCATCTTGATCATGAGCTTTAACACTTCTTTCCTTAGATTTGTTAAACCCATGATGGTTAGTGAGTAGTCTTAAGGATCTTGGGATGAGGTTGATTAGGGGGATATAGGATTTGATTAGTGGTGTTTAGGATTAGATAATCTTATATTCCTTCTTGTCTAGAGTCCCTAATGCTAGATCTAGCTTGAAAGAGTGGGTCTAGATCATTAGGCATTTCATGAACACCAAGTGTTTGATGAAATGCCAAGACCAAACTAGACAAGAGATTTATGTTCCTAACCTAAGACATTAGTTGTTTAGGGTGTATCTTTGGTTGATCTTATTATAATTCTTAATGCTTGCTAATTGATAATCCACAAATGACGATTTGCTAATGGGTTTGATAATTAGCATAGTGATTAGTTGCTTGAAAGAGAACTAATCTAGATTAGAGATCTATTGCCTAGGGATTAGCTTCTTGAATAATTGAACACCACTAATTGAGCTTGGATCACCCTATATCAATAACCTTATCTCTTGTTCCGCTTTTATTATTTGGATTACATCTTGTTTAGTTGTTTACTTGTTTAATTTTGAATACTTAATCACCAAACCACTCGTTTAGCTTAAATTACCTTTGACCCTTGCATGCTTAGTGTTTAGAATAGTCCCAATTATGGATTGATAACCTCCTTACTACATCGTATTGGGGATATTGATACCTCATAAGAGACTAAAAAGTCTTGTATCAGGTATCAAAGTGACATGAGGATTCTCAACTCTTATGCTCTTGGCCTTCTTCTTTGTTGCCTTGGTCTTCTTGGCAACTTCCTTGGGGATGCTGGGTGGTTCAGCAGAGACGTCTGCGATGGTTGGCTTATCAGGAGGTTCTTCCAAGATATTAATTGTTAGTGACTCTCCTGCGACAGCCTTGATGCTAGAGGCACGTGTGGGAGCATCTCTAGGGGGAATGGCCTTATAGTAGACATCTCCGTCAATGTAAGAGAAAGAGAGTCTCTTATTAGGTGTGTCAATGATCGCGCCAGCAGTAGCCATGAACGGCCGTCCCAGGAGTAAAGAAACCTCAGATCCTTTGCTCATCTCCACAACCTGAAATTCAGTGGGCACTAGACAATTTCCTACCTTTACAGGCAAGGCATGGATAGTACCGTATGGAGGTGAGGTGGAGGAGTTTGCAAATGTGAGAAGCAAAGTAGGGGGTCCTATGTCAGCCTTCAATCGTTCAGCAATCTCCTTTGACATCACATTGACGCTAGACCCTGAGTCAACTAGAGACTCTTTAAACTCGATTCCAGAGATAGAGCATGGCACTGCGAATTTCCCTGGGTCTTCTCTCTGTTTCAATTTCCGCGGCTCTTGTGACTTGCGTCTTGCCTCGATAAAGAGTGCTTTGACTTCTTCCTCAGTTTCTCTGAAGTCTTTGAAATGACTCAGCAGAGGCCAGCCCTCTAGAGCTTCTTCAAAAGATCTTTCATGGGAGATCCTTCGTACCATCTTCTCAAAGCCACGCAGCTGCTTTGGAGTGATAGGATCTCTGAGGTGTTTAGGGATGGGATTCTGCTTCTTGGACTGGCGAACTCTTTCTCCGATCACTTCAGGTGTTTTCACAAGTTCTGGCACGTTCTGCGAAGGGTATCGATCGACACCAGGTAGGGTATCGATCGATACTGCCGCTGTTGAATCGTTCCTGGCAGATACATCTTCATCGGAAAGAAGCTTCGCGTTCGGGTTATCCAGCAAATACCTTAATCGAGCAATCTCCCATTCCTCCCTTGTCAGCTTAGGAACTATAGGAAAAGGTGCCTTGGGTATATACACTCGTTCTGCAACTACCTTAGGCACCACAGTCGAAGTCTCAGTTGTCTCTTCAGAAATTGCCTCAGTATCGACCGATACCAATGGGGCATCGATCGATACACGGGGTCTGGAAGTATCCCGTTTCAGAATTGTAACCGGCATCGATCGACACCTGGGGGTATCGATCGATGCTCTTGCGATTTCAGGCTCTTCCTCGAAATTTCCTGTATTCGAGATGATGGCATTGACGTGTGCGTCATTGGAATGAACTGTCTTTCCCTTGATGTTTGCAGCAGATTGAGCCACCTGCGTTTGCAGCATCCTGTGACTGGTATTGAGAGCCTCGATTTTCCCATTCAGATCAGAGTACAAATGGTCAAGCTTCCCATTGAAATCCACCTGCAATTTCTGCTGTCCCTGAAGAATCTGCTCAAGCATGGATTCCATCTTATTGTCTGCAGACTTGGGAGGGATGGGCTGGTGCGAAGAGTTCCCATAGTTGCGATTGTTGTTGCTGAAGTTCCTGTTGTTGTTGTACCCAAATTGTTGACCCTGAAATCCAGAACCACCAACGTAGTTACAATCCTCCACTTCATTCTCAGCAGCAAAGTGAACCGCCTTCTGATTCTTCCCGATCAGGAAATCCAGCTTGGCTTGAACTTCAGCAATCTGAGATGCATCAATTCCTCCAGCTTGCTTCTTCCTGTCGAAGTCAGCATTCTTGGTGCTATTGCTAGACACCAAGTTCTCAATGAGCACAACTGCATCATCTGGATATCTAGTGTTGAAATTCCCATTACTCGCAGTATCCATGGCCATCTGGTATCTCCAGTCGATCCCTCTGTAGAATATTCCCAGCAGCTGAACTTGATTGAACCCATGGTGAGGACAATCTCTCTGATAAGACTTGAAACAAATCCAAGCTGCTTTGAATCCCTCTGTTGGATCTTGAGAAAACTGGGAGATCTTGTTCCTGAGCTCTTCAGATCTCGCATCATTCGTCTCATCCCATGTAGTTAGAGAATCGGGAGCCAACTGCTTCAGCCAATAAGCAGCATCCCCACCAAGAGAGTATGGGAAGAGTTTGCAGAATAAGAACTCGTTTGGCACTCCATTGTACTTCATCCCAGTGACCAAATCCTGGAATCTCTCGATATGATCCATAGGATGCTCATGAGGTAGGCCATGGAAAGGGCTCTGACTCACAAGAGCGTAGTACGCAGGCTTCAGCTCGAAGTCATTCCTCTGAAAAGTCGGTATGCGAATCGCAGCTCGATTGGCAAAGAACTGATCAGGCCTGTTGTGCTCACCAATTGTCCTAGCTCGAACACCTGCAGCATTCCCAGCGTTGGCGCGCCCAGCTGGCGCGACAATCTCCATAATAGCAGCAGGGACAACGACGTTTCCAGCCTCATCGAGTCGCTGTCCTCTCTCATTACACACATGACCCTCTTGGTCTCTCAGAATCCCAGCTTCATCAGCTCTTAAAACCACTGGGTTGTTCATCCCTGATGTTTGCTTGGTCTTTCTGTTTGTGCGTTCCACAAGCGCTAGCTGTTCCAGTGACAGTTCAACTAGCTGTGTGCTCTTGTTGCTCCTGGTTTCACGAACAGGCATACACCTGCAAACAAAACACTAGGCAAAGCACGTAAGTAACCAGAAAAATACGTTGAGTATCGATCGATACCAAGTGGTGTCGATCGATACCAACAAAAGAAGACGACGAGTATCGACCGATACTACAGAGTATCGATCGATACCGACGAACTTAGTCGAAATTCTAAACTAAAATCTAATGGCGAATTGAGTCCCCGGCAACGGCGCCAAAATTGATATGCTCAATTTAATACCCTAAAAGTACTAAAGCAGTTGTTGTAGTCTAGCTAGGGGTCGAACCACAAAAGACTCACAGAAACGCGCAATAGATTATATAGATTAGAATTAAGCTAAGCCAAGCAGATGTAATTAAAAGCAGTGCAGAAATTAAAAGAGTTGTATTCAATCAGGAAAATATAGGCCCAGGGTTTTTCTCAGGAAATCAATGAATGCAGATAAACTAACTAACAGGATTCAGATTTAGCGCAGTTCTTGAACTCAAATCACTAAAGTATAATTAACCAACTGTCGTTGCGAAAACTATCTAAATCTAAATCCTAGGAATTCCAAATTTCTTTGCGAATCCTAAAGTCTAAATCAGCTTTAATAACAGGTTTGATATGTTCACAAATCAATTAAACCAAATTTCTTTGCGAATAATCAATTTGCTCACCTAGGTTCTATCAGGTAATTAATCGCACTGTCGTGCCTAATCAATTATCCTAAGATCTAAGTTCCAGATTCGTCAACCTAGAATTAGCTATGAACACAACCTAAGCGAAGAACTATAATTCAGATGGTGAATCCTAAACAGATAATTAACCTAGCATTCAAAGAAATCCTTTATGAGAAAACCCTAAACCTAAGGTGGATCTACTCAGACATGGCAATTGAATCAATAGACATAACTGAATAAATCATCAAATAAATAATCAAAAAGGTTTAAAGATCTGATCTCGGACGAAGGGAAATCAGACTTGTCTCAAACCAAAGTATATAAAATAAAGCTTTTTTTTTAAACGAGTGGCTGTAAAATCCTATTTATAACCTAAAACACGACTTGGGGTCTTCTTGTAATTATTAAAGACTTCTGGGCACTTTTGCAATTCTTCAAGTCTTGGAAAACTCGCGGGTCTGTCTTGCTGCTATGGGTATCGATCGATACCAGGGGGTATCGATCGATACTGGCCGTGAAAACAGGTACTCGGCAACACGATCTTTAGCTCTGCTCCAAACTGCTCCAGAAAGCTCCAATACTTCCAATAATCCTCCAAACGTGCTATGACCTGTAAAAGACTCTAAAACACTACAAAACACTAGAAAGACTCTATAAAAAGGACTTATATCATGGTCTAAACAGGGTAAAAACCATGATATATCACTTAGTCTCTTCCCAAGTAGTCCGTGATCCAGGAGGTAACTTCTTCAGCCAGTAAGTTGCATCTCCACTAAGAGAGTATGGGAAGAGCTTGCAGAAGAGGTAATCATAGGATACTCCATTGCTCTTGATGCTAGTGACTAAACCCTCAAACCTCTCAATATGGTCCATGGGATGTTCATTGAAAAGACCATGAAAAGGATGCTGACCCACAAGAGTGAAGTATGTCGGTTTCAGCTCAAAGTCATTCCTCTGAAAAGGTGGAGGTCGAATCGCTGATCGATTGGCATAAAACTGATCAGGCCTGTTGTACTCACCAATCGTCCTACCGCGAGCAGCCACAGCTTCCCTGCATTCGCGTTCCCAGCGATATTCCCAGCGACAACAGGAGCAGGTGGAATGATGTTCCCCTCTCCATCCAGACGTTGTCCTCTCTTGTTGCACAACTGACCCTCTTGGTCTCTCAAAGATCCAACAGCATCCTGAATCAGAATCATCGTGTTGTTTATCTCTGCTGGCTTCTTTGCTTTCCTGTTTGAACGCTCCAAATCCACACCTGAAACACACTAGGCAAAGCACGTAAGTAACAAAAAAAAACGTTGAGTATCGACCGACACTGGGTGGTGTCGATCGATATCAACAAAAAGAAAACGACGAGTATCGACCGATACTAGGTAGTATCGATCGATACCGACGAACTTAGTCAAAATTCTCAGACTAAAATCTAATGGAGAATTGAGTCCCTGGCAACGGCGCCAAATTTGATATGCTCAAATTAATACCCTAAAAGTACTAAAGTAGTAGTTGTAGTAAAGTAGGGGTCGAACACAAGGACTCACAGAAACACACAATAGATTATACAGATGAGAATCAAGCTAAGCAATTCAGATGAAACAAAAAGCAATAAACATTAAGAGTTATAAATTCGATGGGAGAAATATAGATTCAGGGTATTTCTCAGAAAATCAATGAATGCAGATAAACTAGCTAACATGATTCAGATTTAGCGCGGTTCTTGAACTCAAATCACTAAGATATAATTAACCAACTGTCGTTGCGAAAACTATCTAAATCTAAATCCTAGAATTCCAAATCTCTTTGCGAATCCTAAAGTCTAAATCAGCTTTTAGATCATGTTTGATTTGTTCACAAAACAATTAAACCAAATGTCTTTGCGAATAGTTATTTTGCTCACCTTAGGTTCTATCAGGTAATTAATTGCACTGTCGTGCCTAATCAATTATCCTAAGATCTATGTTCTAGGTAGCTAATCTAGAACAAGCTTTGAACACAACCTAAAGCGAAGAACTAATTCATATGGTGAATCCTAATAAACCAATCAACCTAGCATTCAGAGAAAACTCTTATGAGAACCCTGAACCTAAAGTGGATCTACTCAGACATGGAGAATGAAAACAACATGATTGAATAGATCATCAAAGAAAACAATAGAAAACATGAGTTCAGAGTTGTCTCTCCAAAAACCAAAGTAGAATCAAGAGTAATGAAAAGCACACAACCAAAGTGGCTGTAAAACCTAATTAAATAGTCTAAACACGAATTGGGGTCTTCTTGTAAATATTAAAGTCTTCTGGACCAAATTACAATTCTTCAACTCTTCATAAGTCGCGGCCCGTGTCTTGCTGTGGTGAGTATCGATCGATACTGGTGAGTATCGATCGATACCGAGCGTCAAATCGGGTACTTAGCAACACGAACTTCAGTTTTGCTCCAAAATGCTCCAGAAAGCTCCAATATCTCCAATTATGCTCCAAACGTGCTAAAACATGTAAAAGACTCTAAAACACTACAAAATAGTAGAAATATTCTATAAATGGGACTTATATCATGGCTTAAACAAGGTAAAAACCATAATATATCACGGATCCCACCCGTTTGACATTTTTAAAATACGGAAATATTTTTTAGAGGAAAAAGGTTTTTTGGCGTGAAAAGACATAATCACATTTTTGACGCCAAAACGAGAAAAATGCAATTTTACATTTTTGGCGGAAAAACGTGATTCTACGTTTTGGCAGGAAAACGAGATTTTACGTTTTTGGCGGAAAACGAGAAATCTCAAATTTATCCAATATTATTTTCGAAGTTAAAAAAAAAATAAAAGTTACTTCAATGATTTTTTTAATTATAAAACAAAATTTAATAAATATTTTGTTATAAATTAATTTTGAGAGTTAATTGGAAAAAAACCTTATGGATACTCTAAACCGGTAGGGTAACCATATCTAAACCCATATGTAATGGGTATCCGCCCATTTTGAACCCTCATTTTTTTTAATACAAAATAGGGTAGGGTAATATGCTTCAATTTTATCATGTTGTGTGTACGAGTCTTAGCCAAGAGTTGTTAACGAAACACACAATTCGCATGAGAAAAAGAAAGAATACGGAGAAGGAAAATAACGGAATTAAGTTTCCGTTAGCGAGTAAGACTTTATTTCGGAAAGCATCGTCAAATTCACTTTTCATGTTATGTCTTTCTTACCATATGACGCATATATCTGCATATGTAATAATTTGTTTTCCGGAAGTTTTGTATATTGACTTTGTAACCCTATTTTGATATTAATGAAATTGTTTGTCGAAAAAAAAAATATATGCTTCAATTTTATCTCTCTCTCCCAACAGAGGCGATTGACCATAACTATTTTTCCCTTGGTTTCTTTCGTTCATCGCTCGTGTTTTAGGGCCGCCGGCGGTTCTCTTTCCTTTCATATTTTGTTTATAGAAATAATTTAAATAAGAGTAATTGGTGAATCTATGGTTAGAGATGAAGAGAAGAGAAGATGAAGCGTAAGTTTCTATGGCAATTTCAGAGAGTTTGGTTTGGATCTCTGATCGGAGGGCTGTGGATCGATCCTCTTCCATTTCATCGCTATCTACAATTCAAACCCCGATTCATCTATGCAACCTTGCAATTACTCATTTGTAGATTACATATCTGGCAATTTTGCTTCGGTGGTTGTTGCCGGCGTCTTTCTTACTACTTAGAACGTTTCACTTCGGAGCAATTCCGGCGGCCATCCAACAAAAATTTTCCTCTATGTCATTGGTCTCTTCCATCTATGTGGGATGTCTCTGGGCAGTTTATGTTCAAGTCCTCTTTTCGAGGTGTCCTTCCTCCGCCTACACATCGAAGAGTAGTTATTCGGTGGATTTTCGTATGGTTTATCCATAACGGAGGTGCATGCGTTCAAATCCGTCTAATTTGGGAACCGGGGATATCATTTGTGGAAAGCCAAACGTATGAAGACAATCACATGAAGCCGTCAATGAATTGCCGATACAATTAAGTGAATGGGATAATTTTTGTTCATTATTGGGATCAAATCGTGAAAAACTCAAAGTCACAATTTATTCCATTGACACTAATACAGAACAATCAGCGGAAGCAATGGATTTTGTAATGCGATGTGCAACTAAAAGTCTCTGTGAAGAAAAGATCGACTAAGAACAATTTTCGCATAAGAATATCGATCACAATAAAGGAAAATAACGGATTTATTAATCTGTTAGCGAGTAAGGCTTTACTAATGAAAACATCGTTAAATTCACTTTTTTGGTTTTATCGTCTCCAGTGTATGGCACATATTTTTGCTTATATAATAATTGTTTTCATAGTTTATGTTATCACTTTGTATTTTCGTTCTCAAATTAATGAATGAATGATGAATTCTCATATTTACCAGATCCAACCACATATATCCACACCACCCACAGTAATTGGATCCAATCCACCAATCCCAATTAAAAAGGTCGTTTTTTTTTCTTCTCCAACATCAATTAAATTGTTTCTCAAATAAAATTTCTTAGACATTTGGAAAATCTATTGACCCAATTAAGAAATCACAAGTTTCTTGGGAGGGTCAGAGAGGACGGACCAAGCATCAAAGACGAGCTTAAACGCATGATCGGCAAAATGGAGACGATTTACCTTGGGGTTGAGGAGAAGAGGGAGTTACTTGAGGCCAAATGCTTCTCCGATGTAACTAGACACTGATCTGCCTCCGCTCTATTACCAACACCGCCTACCATAACTCCGTTTCTCCTGTTTTGTTTTTTTTGGTTAAATACAAAGCAAAGCCATTTATGCCATTGACCAAATTGAGAAATCAGACACCTTTGAGGTGTGGTAAATCTGTGGAGATGGAATCACAATAATCCATGTTCGATGTCAAAAGTTTGATGATGAGTTTGTTCAAAAGCTGGTTTATGATGCTCTCGTTTCATTTTCGTTATCTTTTAAAAGGGGAATGAACTTAGTTGTACCATTACAAAAATCAATTTACGTAGTTGTACAAAACAAAGAGTATCAAAGAAATACAAATACAAACACAATTTAATACAAATACAAACACAATGATTGTCTCATGGATTCATTTATCACAATCTTCATGCATATCCTATCCACTAACACCGAATAAGTTATCTCATTCATAGATGATCTCTTGAAATCCATTCCTCATCTTCAAAGGTCTTTGAATAATATCCTCCATAATCATAATGTATGTTTATGCTCATTGTCTCCTAAAAAAATAACTACATTAGCACATATTGACTTGTCTCAGTAATATCAATTTGTTCCCATGTCTCAGTTATACCATTTTGTTCCCATTTGTCCTACATCTGTAAATTGGGTGAATTCGGACCAAAACACTAATCTACCTATGATTCACTATGATTCAACAACTACAATATATTAATTACCAATTGCAATGTCCTAATCGACCTAGAAAACATGGTTACCAACCCAATATCCATTAATTAACAACACCAAAAGAATAATGTTTCAAATCTAATTGAAATCTCAAAAATTGCAAATCCAATTGAAATTCCCAAATTGCAAATCCAATTTTTTTTTGTCATCTGGACCACAACATGCCGGCCCAATAGCCTAATATCTCATAGTTGGAGGAAGGTGGAGTCGAACTCCACACGGGTAAGATGGCAGCAGAGGTGGCAACCACTGGCCCACTTGCTCCTTCTTCTGCAAATCCAATTGAAATCCACAAATCCAATAGTTTATAGGGCAAAATCTACTAACAGAATCGAAACAGAATCGAAAGATTTAAGCTAAAACGCAATAATTGTAGAAGAATTAATATGGATTTCGAAGCTTCAATGGCGGATAAGGAAGGGGAAGATGTCGATAAAAATGAAAAAGTCAATGGGAAGATGTTTCTGATTGGCTGAAATTTGTTTAATTCTCAGTGGTCGAATTTTTATTTTATATATATTTAGTTAACATAAAAAAAGAAGGAATGGTAAGATGGAGATATCATATTTCATTAAAAGGAATGAATATCTATATATATGAAGTTGAATATGCTATCTTCTCATGATGCCACATCATTTTCTCATACTCTAAAATTGTGACACATCATCAACACATTTGTTAATTTTAATTTGCTAATATAATTTATTATATTTTGTGTTATTATACTTTAATTTTCATGGTAACTATTATTCATTGATTTTAACAAGAATTTGAAAAGACAATTCTTTATAAATGATAGCTTATATATATATCGATGCATTTCTTCTTTATTATTAAAAATGGCGTTCTTTATTTAAATGATTGGATAGATATGGATAGTAAACCATAAAATTCTAGGATAATTGGATTTGGATCCGATTTTACCAGATCCACGAGACAGATTCTCGGATCCGAGTTCGTTAATATCCAAGAATATCCAAATCTGTTTCAAAACAGTTAAAAAACTAAAATATAACAATTTTAAGAAAAGTAAAATATTAAATTATAAATGTAAATGCATGTTAAATGGTAAGTAATACTCGCGGGAGCTTCCAGAAGCTAGAATGACAACTCTGATTTTTTAATGGGTATGCGAAGCAAATTGTGGTTTCCCAAAATGTTAATATGTTCAACCTAATATTCGAAACATAGAATGAGTGAAGTTCTCCCACAAATATACATAGCTCAAGTTAGAAGTGCGACATTGAGAATTGCTAGGAGAGAGAGAGAGAGAGAGAGAGAGATAGAGAGAGAGAGAGAGAGAGCCTTGGAAATACATCCGAGAATTGAGATACTCCCAAATGATTAAATGACTAACTGTATGATATTTTTTGTGGAAATGACTTGACGCTGTAACTATCCGGAATTGGGTATGTGATTATGGATATTCAGAAATCATAAACCTACAGAAATATTTAGATATATACAAACAACATTTGATTATAAAGTTTTCATTAATATATTATGTAATTGTTTTCTAAATATTGTATATATATAATTACATCAAGTAGATATAAAAACCATTAAACATTATAAATATTAAATTTTGATTTTTTTGTTTACTTTGTGAAATACAAAATTTAATGAAAAAAATTTGGTATCATCGAGTTTTCTTCTAACTATGTCAATAAACACAACACAAAATTCTACGCGAAACGCGTATCAACCACTAGTGAGAGAATAAAATGGAATAGATGGAAATAGTAGTGTTATAGTGGGAGGGACATATGAAATATTCGCCCGGACATACACTAATAAGAAAAGGAAAACGATATAGCATAAACATACGAGGCCGCCTTCAAAACAACGGCCACCATTGCTGAAAAGATCTAATTCTAAGGGTTCAATGCAGAGGTTGAGAGAAGAAATAGTTTTTTTTTATTTTGTTTTTAACATCTTAAATTTAATCATTCTATTTATTACTATAAATGATTCTTTGTATATTTTATTGAAATATTCGAACCCTATTTTATGATGGTGATGTATTGGCCCTATTGGTATTGGGGATTGGGGATACCGTATCCCACATCTATATATTAGTATTTAAGAAGTCATTTAGAAAATAAATTTTATCTTATAAGGTATTACATATTATACCATTACAAATACGAAAAATAATTGAAATAAAAAATGATATAATTGTCTTTTAAAATTATTGATGAGAATATGAAAATTATTTATTTCTCATTAAAAATGTTATTTACTATTTAATTTATTAATTATTATAATATTATTAAATACTAATGAATCCATATATATTCAAAGAAAATATATTCGAGATCTTGCAATATTTTTCACTATAATTATTATATTTTATTTGAATATATATCAAAACAAAACTTTGAAAAATATTTTACTAATTTTATAAAGAGTTAGACACGAAAAAATTGATTTTTTAAGAATTTGTGGACTGACCACAAAAATCATAGTCATTAAGCGGTGCATATTAGTGTTATGTTTTCAAGGTTATAGATTTTTGCGGGTTAGACCGAATAATATTTTATTTCATTGCAAAACGGGTTAGGTAGACAGGCTAGTCTGAGTTGACAATTATATATATAATCATTAGTTAGACATATTATAAAATTCATATAAATTGTTTTTAAAAAAAATCAAAACATTTTTTAAGAAAAAATTATCCCGCGCTATATAGCTAGCGCGGATTGAATCCTAGTCTATATTATTATTTAAATAGTCATTTAGGAAAATAAACTTTATTTTGTAAGTTATTACATATTATACCATTATATACAAATAACGAAAGATAATTAAAAGGGTGATTTTAGTTAATATACACAGTTGACCACAAAATTAGGTGAATAGCAAAAATAGTTTAGAAATTAGGAAAGTAACAAAAAGAAAAGAAAAATACACCATAATTATCCTTCTCACTTTAGAGTAATTACAAAAATGCAATTCCTCAGATTTTTCTTTTTTCTAGGCATTAATATATACCGGCAACACTGTTCATCTGATCGTTAAAATTGTTCATATGATATCTATAGTATTGTTCATCTGATGGTTAACTATTTGGTTAACATGATAACTAACATGGTATAACGTTAAACCAGTAAGCATACATTGAAATTAATTAATAACAAAGTTAGCTAATGGGTTATCGGTATAATTCTGTATAACTTTGTTATGATAACAAAGTTAGTTAATCAACTACACAAAATTTATATGATATGATAATTGGGTTAGCATGATAATTTTTATATTTTTATATTTTCATTTTTCATATTTTCTGTGATAGAAAACTCGGTTAGCATCATATTTTTCATATTTTCAGTTACACACATTTTCATGATAACATGCGACATTATTCATCAACCGGTCTGAGACTGTTCATCCAAAGTCGCAGACACTATTCACCATCGTTATCATATCATACAAATATATAAATTAACCCATTTATCGCATTAGTATATACCACCAGCACTGTTCATCTGATCGTTAAAATTGTTCATATGATATCTATAGTATTGTTCATCTGATGGTTAACTATTTGGTTAACATGATAACTAACCTGGTATATCGTTAAACCAGTTAGCATACATTGAAATTAATTAATAACAAAGTTAGCTAATGGGTTATCGGTATAATTCTGTATAACTTTGTTATGATAACAAAGTTAGTTAATCAATTACACAAAATTTCTATGATAAGATAATTGTGTTAGCATGATAATTTTTATTTTTTGATTTTTCATATTTTCTGTGATAGAAAACTTGGTTAGCATCATATTTTTCATATTTTCAGTTACACACATTTTCATGATAACATGCGACATTATTCATCAACCGGTCTGAGACTGTTCATCCAAAATCGCAGATACTATTCATCATCGTTATCATATCATACAAATATAGAAATTAACCCATTTATCGTGTTAACACAATTATCATATCGGGATTTAATTAAAAAATAATAATAATTAAGAAGGACAGTTGTGTAAATTCTAACTTAAAAATACTGTTGAAAAAGGTGTCAGAATCTCCACCTAATTTTGCTATTATTTATTGATACTCATAATTCCCTAATTAAAATAGGAAATGATAAAATTATTGAAAAGAATATGGAAAGTATTTGTTTTTCATTAAGAAGTTATTTATTATTTATTATTTAATTTCTTAATTTTTTTTATATTAAAATATTCTACATTTTAAATAAAAATCAATCCATATATATATTTTTAAAATCTATTCGAGATATTGCAATATTTTTTACTAGAATATATTATATTTTATTTGAATATATATTAAAAAGTTGAAAAATATTTTACTACTTTTATAAAAAAGTTAGACACAAGCAAAATGATTTTTTTAAGAGTTTGTGGACTAACCACAAAAACCAGAGTCATTAAACGGTACATATAAGAGTTATGTTTTCAAGATTATAAGTTTTCGCGGGTTAACTCGAATAATATTTTAGTCAATTACAAAACGGGTTAAGTAGACAAGTTAGTGTAGATTGACAACTATATATATAATCATTAGTTAGACATATTATATAATCCATGAAAAATCAATTTTTCTTAAATTTCAAATCAATTTTTTATTAATATTACCCACGTTATAGCTAGCACGAATTAAGTCTTAGTAACTCTATATTTTCGGATAATTACCTTCTAAAATGTGTATACAATCTCAATTCCTTTTCCTTGTTGGTTAGCTATGTTACTTGAGGGGCACATATGTATACATATTCAGCAATTGGCCCAAACCCAAAGTATAAAACCAAAATTTCCTCGAGTCCTGTATGGCAGTATAGGTTCCTTCTTAAATCGATTTTTGACATTTAATAGTTCTCAATCTTGACTTTTTTTTACATCATGATTGATCAAAAAACTA
Source organism: Eutrema yunnanense (assembly GCA_002933935.1). Taxonomy (NCBI): domain Eukaryota; kingdom Viridiplantae; phylum Streptophyta; class Magnoliopsida; order Brassicales; family Brassicaceae; genus Eutrema; species Eutrema yunnanense. The sequence continues at coordinate 75,927 of PKML01043689.1, read as the reverse complement.
TCAACATTGTGACTCTTGTAGCTAAAATTACAACGGTCATAATTTGTAAATAAAAATAAACAGAATACTTTAGTTTATTATTAAAAAAAGAAGAACCGAAAGACTATTGGGCAATAAACAGAAAGTTTGTTGCTCGACGAGATCAAGCAGGATTCATAACTGATTTGGACAAGGTTTTCGCGAGGGTGAACTGGCTTTAATATTTCGATTCTCAAGAGTGATTTTACAAGAACATGAACTAAGAAATGACATGTGTTTGAGTTTATAGCTAATTGCAGTGAGAAGTGATGTAGAGAGTTATATTTGTGGTCCCTTGTTCCTTGCTCTTGTCTTTGTTTTATACTCTGAGATCGTGTTTAACGTTACCGTTTACTCCGCCTGATCCACCATGAATGGTATTTAATGTCGAGGCTCTGGCCGTTACGTTCAGGCGCCTTAATTCACCGATTTGAACGAGTCTTTGGTCTCGTCGGCGTTGACTAACGGTTATGCATTTAATCCTATTTGACCGTTGACTTTCACTCCAGTGGGCCTTTCAGCTCGGCCCATTACCTCGTCTGTTCCTTTGAGCCCATATGGTTACTTTGAGCTCGTTTACCTTCTTTAACTTCGTTGGGCCTTTTTACCTTTGGTTTATTGCGCCCATTTTTACTGGGCCGGTAACCCCCACAGTTAACCCCCCACAGTTAGCCCCTCAATTCCTTGAAATGGTACCTGGACCAGTTGAAAGATTTTTAAGGAGTTTTTTATCGAACTGAAATCTCGGCGAACAAATTTTTCTTTCCTTTCCATTTCTTGCAAATCGCTTGATTGCTGATTTATGAACCGTATTATGGATCTTCTCCACTGATTTTTCCACCCTTCATTCTTTTCTTCTCCATCTTTTCTTTAAAGTTCTTCCGCTTCCTTCAAGCTCTTCACTGCTTCAGATTCTTTTTCATCGGATAAGTATTTTCCTTAGAGATTTTTGTCTTCCTGAACGTTTCATTCCCTCATGAGTCTTCTTCTTCTGTCATAGATAATGATATTTTAGTTAACTGTCGCGAACTTCTTCCTACGCTGATTGCCAATCCTGACCACAAGATGGTCGACGCCACTGATGGTGATGGCAACACTAGGGCTGGTATTGATACCGCCGTCGGGTGTGCTCCGATTTCCGCCCCGACTTTAGACCCAACCGGAGGTCACGAGGCACTTCCCGTGGATCCTTCCTTGGGAGGCAGTGTCGTTTCCTTGGTTGATCCGAGCCTTGCTGTAGTCCCGGTCATTGGGTCTCATGATGACGCTGAAGTACGCTTGTCCAAGCGGGTCCACTCCGAGGTGCAAGTTGTTAATGACTTCAAAAATACGCGCTCTCCTAATCGCGAAAAAGAGGAAACTCTTCCTGAAGTGACTTGTCTCACCGCTTGAAGTAGCTGAAGCATAACTGGGATTTCAGTTATAATGACAACATTCCAATTGTGAGGAATCATCGTGCAACGACGACCTTGTTTCGCCATTACCGTGATGGAGGGGCAAAAATTCCTCAATTTAGTCAGTTCTCGAAAAAGGGGCACTAGAACTTTACTCATTTTGCTGACACGCTGAGACGGGTATGAATTTCTTTCTTTGCTTTGTTATTTGTCTATTTTCTCCTTTTTTTTCTTACACTCCTTTTATCATTTTTCTTCGGTTGATTGCCGCCCACAATAACTCCATCGAGTGGTATGAGCAGAGACTTCAAGGGTCCCCTTCGAACATGGATTATGAAGACCGCATTTATGACCTTTTTTCTCAGGTAAGATCCCTTAGTCTCCTTGCCGCTGATAACAGTAAGCTCATCGTCGAGGTTCATGAGTCTTCTTCCAAGATCGCGGTTCTCACGCAGCATAACCAAGGTCTCGAGGCTGAGAACGCCAAATTGCTGACGGAGTTGAAGGAGACGAGGTCACAAGCTGACGAGGCGATTGGTTCCCTCTCTGAGCTGAGGGAGAAATACAAGGGATCTCGGGACTCGGACGTCTCTGCGGCCCACATCGAGGTTGAACGGAGAATGGAAGTTCGCCTAATTGATCTGGTGGAGAAAGCTGTCGCTGAAACGAAGAATCGTGTGGAACTCTTCGTGTTGTATGCTCAGACGAAGGGGAATTTGGATATAGTCGAGGTGCTAAAGTGGGGTGACGACATCAATTTCAAAGATGAGATCAAGACTCACACCGCGAACTACGCCAACTTCCAAGATCAGATTAATGCCTTGCCTCCGCTTGATGTATCTTCATTCAGGGGTTGATTCCCTTTCTTTTTATGCACGTTGTACTCCTTTTTCATGAATAAAAAGTTTCATTGCTTTGTTTTCCCTTTTACCGTAGTATGAGGGTATAATCAGATGATAGTCTAATCTTCCTTTTGACGTAGCGTGAGGAGCTGATTGATCTATCATGACAAGATTGTTTAGAGCTTTTCTTCCCTTTTGTCATAGCATGAGGGTTCAACATGTTTTAAGTTTACGATCTCTTTCCTTTTACCGTAGTATGAGGATTTGATCTATAGTGAGTCTTTTTTTCCTTTTGCCGTAACATGAGGGTTTAACTCATTTTGATAAGGGGATATTCTCGTTCCTTTTGCAGTAGCATGAGGATTTTATCTCCAAAGAGTTTTTTCTCCCTTTTTCCGTAACATGAGGGTGTGACTCAAGTTTAGAGAGAGATGATCTCATTCATTTTGCCGTAACATGAGGATTCGATCATCCGTATAACGTTGCTTTTCCTTTTATCGTGGTATGAGGATACGACATAATGATAGTTGTGCCTGACTTCGTAGGCTGCCCACATACCCATTTAGGGATCAAGCCGAATCGTAGTTCAATTATCAAATAAGGTTTTTCTAAGTATATAATACCTCTTTAAGTTCATCGCATTCCACGAGCTTGGTTCCTGTTTCTTTTTGTCATTCTCCAGTTGGTAGACTCCTGGTCTCACCACCTCGGTTATTTTGAAAGGACCTTCCCACTTTATGCTTAGCTTTCCGGCATTCTTCTCCTTACGATTCTGGTACACTTTTCGCAATACCAAGTCCCCCTCTCCGAGTGACCATGGTTTCACTTTCGCGTTATAAAGATGAGATGTCGCCTCGTGGTATTTATGCATTTGTATTTGAGCGTTTCCTCTCAATTTGTCCACAACTTCTAAAGCGTACTCTAGAGCTTTGTTATTGCTTTCTTAATCATTAGGATATATTTCTCTTCACAGACTTGATAATCATATTTCGGCTAGAACCATTGCTTCGGTTCCATAGACAAGAGAGAAATGTGTTTCTTTTGTGGCACGATTTGGAGTGGTCCTGAGTGCCCATATGACATCATTAAGTTTCTCATGCCAATCTTCCTTCGAGGATTATAACTTCTTCTTGAGGTTATTCAAGATATTTTTGTTTGTTGCTTCAGCTTGCTCGTTCCCTTGCGAATAATAAGGGGTTGAGAAGCTGAGGTGGATCTTCCACATATCGTTGAAACCCCTCAATCTTTTTGATGCATAATTCTTTCCGTTGTCAGTAATAATTTCGTACGGTAGTCCGTAGCGACACACTATATTCTTCCAAATAAAATGTTCGACCACATTCGCAGTCACATTCCAAAAAGCGTCGGTTTCTATCCATTTCGAGAAGTAATCAGTAAGAACATAGATAAACATCGTGTTACCGTCTGACTCGACGATCATACCAATTTGATCTATTAACCAACACATAAATAGATATGGCGCGAACACACTCGAGATCATCTCGGCAGGTTGTTTGATGTGAGGGGCATGCTTCTGGCGTTTCTCGCACTTCCGCGAATAAGTTTTGCAATCTACCATCATTGTAGGCCAATAAAGCCCTTGTCTTTTGATCCGATTTACCATCGTCCTTCCACTTGAATGATTTTCACAAGCTCCATCATGGGTTGCTTTCAATGTTGTTTCGACATCTTCCCCATGAATTCCTTTGAGGTAGGGTCCGCCGATACTCCGCTTATAAAGCTGTTTATTTCTTACCATGAACCATGCACTAACAACCTTTAGTATGCGTGCATCGCATTTACTCTCGGGTGTTATCTCGTTAGTTATATATCTAATTATCAGGGCCCTCTAGTTCGGGCCGTAATCCTTAGCTGGTGACTGGTTTTCTATCGCAACTGCCAATACTTGCTTTTGGAAATTAATGCTTGGTTGATCAATCCTTTCCACCAAGATCATCCTCTGACACTCGGAGTCCGATGTCGAAGCTAGAGCTGCGAGAGCATATGCCGAGGTGTTTTCCCCTCTTGGAATTCTTGTTAGCGTAAAATAACTAAATGAATAGGAGAGTTCATGTACTATTTTCATGTAGGCACTCATCCGTCCATCTTTTGCCTCATACTCACCGCTAAATTAGTATGCTACAAGTTGAGAATCTCAAAACGCATCGACCTCTTAGGCCCCATTCCTTACGCTAGGCGCATTCCGACAATTAAAGCCTCATATTTTGCTATTATTTGAAGCGTTAAACTTCAATTTGTATGAACGCTCAATTACTTTGCCATAAGGTGAGACTAAATGAACTCCAGCTCCGTAGCCCCCCTGTGAGGAGGCTCCATCAACATGAATGGTCAATCTTTTCTTGGAATCTTCCGTGGTCTCTTCTGGTACAACCAGTTATATTACGAAAATCGGCCAAGACCTGGGATTTGATCGCAGTTTGAGGTCTATACTCGATATCGTACTCACTGAACTCGATCGCCCATTTGACTAATCTCCCAAATTGACTCATTCCGTGAAGGATTGAGCAGAGTGCATGGGTCGTTGCTACAATTATTGAGTGAGATAGGAAATACGACCTCAAATTTTTTTTTTTTTGAGGCTACCACAACCAAAGAGAGTTTCTCAATAACTGGATATCTGGTTTCAGCGCCGGCCAATGTTTTACTCACATAGAACACGGGCTTCTGCTCACCGCAATCTTCCCGTATCAAGACTCCTGATACGGCGGTTGAGGATACTGCTATATACAAGTACAACGGTTCTCCATCGACCTACTTAGATAACACCGAAGGTTCTTTTAAATATTTCTTTAACGATATGAAGGCTTTTTCACATTCTTCACTCCAAGTGAACAATTTATTTCTCTTTAGGAGTTGAAAGAATGGTAGTCACTTGTCGGTTGACTTTGATATGAATCGATTTAGTGCGGCGATTCTTCTAGTTAATCTTTGGACTTCGTTTTTTGTTTTCGGGGAATGCATCTGAGCCGGGTTGGCTTCGATCCCCTTTCGAGTTACCAAGTAACCCAATAATTCTCTGGACGCAACGACGAAGGTGCATTTTGCCGGATTGAGTTTCATCCGAAGTGATTTAACACTTCGAAACATTCTCTCAGATGTCGGATATTAGAATTAGCCTCAACGGACTTGACCATCATATCATCAATGTAGACTTCAATGGTTTTGTTAATCTGTCCTGCGAACATTTGGTTAACCAATCGCATATATGTAGCCCCAACATTCAGTAGTCCGAAGGGCATTACCTTGGAGCAGTATATTCCTCTATCAGTTATGAAAAAGGTTTTCTCATGGTCATCCGGGTTCATCAGTATTTGATTATATCCCGAGAATGCATCTATGAAGGATAAAAGTTCGTGGTCAACAATTTCTTCCACTAGCCGATCAATATGTGGTAATGGGAGGCTGTCTTTAGGGTAAACTTTGTTTAGGTATGTGAAATCGATATATACCCTCCATTTCCCATTTTTCTTTTTAACCACATGATATGCTCAAATTAATACCCTAAAAGTACTAAAGCAGTAGCTGCAGTATATCAGGGGTTGAACACAATGACTCAGAGAAATCACACAATAGATTGTATAGTATCGAATCAAGCTAAGCAAATCAGATGAAACAAAAGCAATAAACAGTAAAAGGGTAAATTCGATGGAGGAAAATATAGGCTCATGGTATTTCTCAGGAAATCAATGAATGCAGATAAACTAACTAACATGATTCAGATTTAGCGCGGTTCTTGAACTCAAATCACTAAGATATAATTAACCAACTCTCGTTGCGAAAACTATCTAAATCTAAATCCTAGGAATTCCAAATCTCTTTGCGAATCCTAAAGTTTAAATCAGCTTTTTAAATCAGGTTTGATTTGTTCACAAAATAACTAAACCAAATTCCTTTGCGAATAGTTATTTTGCTTACCCTAGGTTCTATCAGGTAATTAATCGCACTCTCGTGCCTAATCAATTATCCTAAGATCTAAGTTCCAGATTCGTCAACCTAGAATTAGCTTTGAACACAACCTAAGGCGAAGAACTAATTCAGATGGTGAATCCTAATCAACTAATCAATCTAGCATTCAGAGAAAACCCTTATGGGAACCCTGAACCTAAAGTGGATCTACTCAGACATGGAGAATGAAAACAATATGATTGAATATATCATCAAACAAAACAATAGAAAACAGGAGTTCAGAGTTGTCTCCCCAAAAACCAAAGTAGAATCAAGAGTAGAATAAAGCGTAAAGAAAGCGTAGTCATCAAAGTGGCTGAAAAACCTAATTATAATGCTAAAACACGTTCTAGGGCTTATTGTAATAATTAAAGACTTCGGGGCAATTTTACAATTCCTTAATTCTTCATTTAAGTCGCGACTCGTGTCTGCTACAGTGGGTATCGACCGATACCAATGGGGTATCGATCGACACTGAGACTTCAAATCGGGTACTCAGCTACACGAACGTCTGTTTTGCTCCAAAATGCTCTAGAAAGCTCCAATATCTCCAATTATGCTGCAAACGTGCTAAAACCTGTAAAAGACTCTAAAACACTACGAAATAGTAGAAAGACTCTATAAAACGGACTTATATCATGGCTTAAAGGGGTAAAAACCATGATATATCAACTCTCGCAGATTTAGCCTTTGCTTGTCCTCAAGCAAATAGAAGACTAAACCAAAGAAAGAGGTTTGAAAATATAGAGACTCACATGTTCTTGAAACGCTGCAATGACCCTTTTTCCAAGCACTCAAATGTCACCTAACCATCTTTTGATCTAACCACCATGTATTTCTCCGTAGACATTCACAGCTTCCCCAGACTACACACATTATTTCACAACATTGTTCAGTCAAGCCATCCTCGCCAGTTTCATCGCTGTGATTAATGCCAAGAACCTTCTAGACTCTTTCCCAAACAATATCATGACAAGGAACCACCATTTTTCACACTTTTTGTATAAATTTCTCTCCCCCAGACTTATTTATTATTATGTTCTCTCTTTTGTTTTTAGCTTTGCATATACACATCAAGGTATGAGACGCGAGTATTGATGGTGTTAGCCACCGAATCCCCGGTTCTTCCCTCTCAAAGTATCAAAGGCGTAGGCGAATAATTGCATCATAGGAAAATCCTAACCTCACTTCTAATCCTTTGTGTGATCATCTCCTTTGTGGGATCGTTGGAAATTTTTCTAACCCTCTACTCAGAAGAAAATCATTTCATCTTTTAATGCATCTTATTTATTAACTTGTAACAGGGAGATAAATACCATTATTTTAAACACGTGGGTTCCTTTGTCAGATATGAATGATGAATCAAGCTCTATGGACGTCAATCACATCGATGAAGTGTAAAAATTTGGCTCAGGCTTTAAAGAACTTTGCTGGAAACATGAGTGTCTTCTAGTTAACTGGTAATCCTTTGGATTTTTCATTAGTCGATCTAGAACTGATTCTGTAACAATGGTCACTTAAAAGCAAGGTCAGATCAATAGATTCAAGAAGAAGATCACAATCTCCAACAAAATTTTGACTCAATAAAAAAACGAATGACTGACTCTAAGAAAAACAAAAACAATGTCAGCGACTACCTCCCCCAGACTTGAACAACACTGTCCCCAATGTTATCTAGCATAGAGTTGGTGAAAGAAAGCAAATGAATCAAATGGACTTGGGAAAAACAAAAAGTTACCGTGCTGGAACATCGAGTATCGACCGACACACGGTCTGGTATCGGGAGATACCAGACTTAAGTCGACATGATGAACCTTCTTATTTGCGTAGGGTGTCGACCGATACCAATGGGGTATCGATCGATACTCAGGCGATTTCGAGTTTTGCTCCTTGTTTATCCTGACACAAACACAAAACGAAAAATAAAAACGAAAATAAAAACGTATGTACAGACTCACCAGTGGGCTGCCTCCCACCAAGCGCTCGTTTAAAGTCAGTAGCTTGACTTTGCCTCAGGTGATCAGTCAGGAGAAGATTGAGAGCTTACTCCCATGCAAGTTCCACAGCTAGATACTTGCAGACTCAAAGTTCTGCTCAACATGCTCTCCACAAACTCCTTTCCTTTCTCTTTCAGCTCCGAAGTGAGAAGAACTCGAGCCTTAGAGAATGGTTTCGAAGTTCCTTTGCACTTCACCATGTACTCAATCGAATCTCCATCACACTTCTAAGGGATTAAGGTCATAGAGGGAGCACCTTTTATTCCTGTGCTCTTCACCTTCTTCTTTGCCTTAGCTGTTTTGACGTCTTTCTTGGTGATGACCGAAGGACTATCTAGAAGGTCTATTACAGTTGGCTCGTCAGGAGGCTCTTCCAAAAGATCAACTACCAACGTCTTTTCTGTAACAATGGTGATGCAAGAGGTATGTGTGGGAGTTCCTATAGTAGGAATGGCTTTGTAGTACACCTCCTTGTCAATGTACGAGAATGAGATTCTCTTACTAGGTGTATCCATAATTGCACCAGCTGTAGCCATGAACGGTCTTCCAAGAATCAACTGCGTACTAGATCTCGCATGCATCTCCATAACCTCAAAATCGGTAGGAACCAGATAATCTCCTACTTTAACCGTCAAATCAGGGATTGTACCATATGGAAACGAGGTGGAACAGTTCGCGAGTGTGATGGTTGACTTGGGAGGTCGAATATCAGCTCTCAATCTCTCTGCAATTGCCCTTGACATGACATTGACGTTAGGCCCTGAGTCAACGAGAGACTCTTTGAATTCAACTCCAGAGATGGAGCATGGAACGGAGAATATTCATGGGTCTTCCCTCTTGGTCAACTGTCTCAGCGGTAGTGACTTGCTTATTGCCTTGATGAAGAGTGCCTTAAATTCTTCCAAAGATTCTCTACAATCTTTGAAGTGACTTAGTAGAGGCCAGCCCTCTAGAGCTTCTTCAAAAGTGAACGAGTGGGGTATCATTCGTACCATCTTCTCAAAGCCACGCAGCTGCTTTGGAGTGATGGGGGCTCGGAGGTGTTGAGGAATAGGATTCAGCTTCTTGGGTTTGTGAATTCTGTCAACACTCATACGCGGCTCCTTTGCAGTATCCGGGAGGGTGTCGATCGATGTATGGAGGGCATCGATCGATGCTTGCTCCTTCGAGATGTCCTTGACAGATTCTTGGACGGGTGTCGATCGATACAAGAGAGTATCGGTCGACACAGGGGTGGTGTTCGAATTCTCATCCTAAGATATATCATCAACAAAAGGAAGCTCCACAACCAACATATCCAGCATAGATTTGCATCTGGCGTCCTCTCATTCCTTCTTTGTCATCTTATGAGGCATAAGATAAGGTATTATGGGTTTGTACACCCTCTCCTTGACAATCTCTGGTTCCTTCGCGACCTGCGCCTCATTATCGATCGACACAGAAGGAGTATCGATCGATACACGTTATTTTGGATCCCCTCGTGTAGGTGTCTGAACTAGTATCGATCGACACTGTATGGTATCGATCGATACACGGAGATTTTCAGAATCCCAGTCGTCATCTTCAGCATCGTCGAAAATTTCTGCATCCAAACCCTTTTCTACCACTGTAGTGGCTTCTTTACCAATTCCTAAGGTGATTGCATTGACGTGTGCTCTTGGATTCTCAGTTTTCCCTGGAAGAAAACCTTCGTGCCTCTTCACAGCTGCTGCAGTCTGAGCAACCTAAGTTTCCAGCTTCCTCTGAGAAAGATTGATAGCTTCAATTTTCCCATTCAGATCAGTGTACAGATGGTCAATCTTCCCATTAAAATCCACTTGCAGCATTTGCTGTCCCTGAAGAATCTGTTCAAGCATGGATTCCATTTTACTCTCTGTGGACTTTGGAGATATTGGTTGGTACGAAGAGTTCCCATAATTGCGAGTGAAGTCGCTGCTCTGGAGTGGTTTCTGAGCGAATTGTCTTGCTCCAAAACCAGATTGGGTTCCCTCAAACTTGTACCCACCTTGCTGATTGTTGTTGTTGAAGTTTTGGTTGTTGTTGTACCCAAATTGTTGACCCTGAAAACCAGAACCACCGACGTAGTTAACATTCTCCACTTCATTTTCATCAATATTATCGACTCCATCAGCAAAGTGTACAGTCTTCTTAGACTTCCCGATCAGAAAATCTAGCTTGGCTTGAATTTCAGAAATCTGCGATCCATCCATATTCCTATTCTGTCTCTTTCGCTCAAGGTCTGCATTTTTGGTGCTATTGTTGGACGCAAAATTCTCAATAAGCACATAAGCATCATCTGGATACCTGGTATTGAAGTTCCCATTGCTCGAAGCATCCAGAGCCATCTGATACCTCCAATTAATCTCTCTGAAGAAAATACCCAGCAGCTGAACATCAGAGTACCCGTGATGTGGACAATCTTTCTGATACGATCTAAATCTCGTCCAAGCAGCCTTGAACGCTTCAGTCGGGCCTTGAGAAAACTGGGAGATCGTGTTCCTCAGATCCTCAGATCGTGCATCATCATAGTAATTATTCAGGAAAGCAGTCTTAGTCTCCTCCCAGGTAGTCAGTGATCCAGGAGGCAACTGCTTCAGCCAGTAAGCCACTTCTCCACCAAGAGAGTATGGGAAAAGCTTGCAGAAAAAGTAATCGTAGGACACTCCATTGCTTTTGATGCTAGTGACCAAATCCTCGAACCTCTCAATATGATCCATGGGATGTTCGCTGGAAAGACCATGAAAAGGGTGCTGTCCCACAAGAGTGTAGTATGCATGTTTCAGCTCAAAGTCATTCCTCGGAAAAGCAGGAGGACGAATCACATATCGATTTGCGTAAAACTGATCAGGTATGTTGCACTCACCAATCGTTCTACCACAATTAACCACAACATTCCCAGCATTCACTGCGTTCGCGTTCCCAGCGACATTCCCAGCGACATTCCCGGCGACAACCGGAGCAGGTGGAATGATGTTCTCCTCTCCATCCAGACGTTGTCCTCTCTCATTGCACAACAGACCCTCTTGGTCTCTGTAAGCACCAGCTGCATCTTGAACCAACTCTACTTGATTGTTGTTCATCTTTGCTGGCTTCTTTGCTCTTCTGTTTGTGCGTTCCAAAAGTGCTAGTTGCTCGAGTGACAGATCAACTAGTTGAGTGCTCTTGCTCTTTCTGGTTTCACGATTAGGCATACACCTGAAAACAAGAGTCAATAACGTAAGTAACAAAAAAACGTGATGAGTATCGACCGATACCAAGTGGTGTCGATCGATATCAACAAAAAGAAAACGACGAGTATCGACCGACACTAATAGTATCGATCGATACCGTCGAACTTAGTCGAAACTCGACAGCTAAAATCTAATGGCGAAATTGAGTCCCCGGCAACGGCGCCAAATTTGATATGCTCAAATTAATACCCTAAAAATATTAAAGCAGTAGCTGCAGTATATCAGGGGTCGAACACAAGGACTCAGAGAAATCACACAATAGATTGTATAGTATCGAATCAAGCTAGGCAAATCGGATGAAACAAAAGCAATAAACAGTAAAAGGGTTGTAAATTCGATGGAGGAAAATATAAGCCCATGGTATTTCTCAGGAAATCAATGAATGCAGATAAACTAACTTAAATGATTCAGCTTTAACGCGGTTCTTGAACTCAAATCACTAAGATATAATTAACCAACTCTCGTTGCAAAAACTATCTAAATCTAAATCCTAGGAATTCCAAATCTCTTTGCGAATCCTAAAGTCTAAATCAGCTTTTTAAATCAGGTTTGATTTGTTCACAAAACAACTAAACCAAATTCTTTTGCGAATAGTTATTTTGCTCACCCTAGGTTCTATCAGGTAATTAATCGTACTCTCGTGCCTAATCAATTATCCTAAGATCTAAGTTCCAGATTCGTCAACCTAGAATTAGCTTTGAACACAACCTAAGGCGAAGAACTAATTCAGATGGTGAATCCTAATCAACTAATCAATCTAGGATCTACTCAGACATGGAGAATGAAAACAACATGATTGAATAGATCATCAAAGAAAACAATAGAAAACAAGAGTTCAAAGTTGTCTCCCCAAAAACCAAAGTAGAATCAAGAGTAGAATAAAGCGTAAAGAAAGCGTAGTCACTTTAAAAACCTAATTATAATGCTAAAACACGTTCTAGGGCTTATTGTAATAATTAAAGACTTCTGGGCAATTTTGCAATTCCTCAATTCTTCATTTAAGTCGCGACTCGTGTCTGCTGCAGTGGGTATCGACCGATACCAATGGGGGTATCGATCGACACTGAGACTTCAAATCGGGTACTCAGCTACACGAACGTCTGCTTTGTTTCAAAATGCTCAAGAAAGCTCTAATATCTCCAATTATGCTCCAAACGTGCTAAAACCTGTAAAAGATTCTAAAACACTACGAAATAGTAGAAAGACTCTATAAAACAGACTTATATCATGGCTTAAACGAGGTAGAAACTAGGGCTGGGCAAAACACCCGGAACCGAAGAACCGAACCGAACCCGACCCGAAAAAAGGGAACCGAACCGAACCCGGAACCGACAAAATACCCGAACGGATCCTAGACTCCTATACCCGAAGAACCGAAACCGAACCCGAACCGAACCGAGAACCGAATGGATACCCAAAATACCCGAAATATAATTATATACCCAAAATATTAATTATATTTAGACTTGATATAACCCAATTACCCAAAATTATAATTATAAAACCCGAAAATATCAATTATTGTTAGACCAAAATAACCGAAATATCTAAAATAATAAAAAAATCTGAAAATTCTTAGTTATATTTGTCAAATTTTAACCAAATTTTATTCAAATTTAGCATTTTTTTAGTTTTTTCCTATATTTCGGGTACCCGGAACCGATCCGAACCCGAAAAGATCCGAACCGAACCCGAACCGAATTTTATAAATACCCGAATGGGTTCTTCAACCCTATACCCGAAAGACCCGATACCCGAAAGAACCGATCCGAACCCGAACAGATATCCGAATGCCCACGCCTAATAAAAACCATGATATATCACCACAATTGGGCTTGCCAACCATTCCAGATATTTGACCTCGGAGATCGATCCATTTTTTCAGCAGCCTTTTGACTTCATCGTTGACCACTGTTGATCTCTCTGGACCCAATTTCCTCATTTTTTGCCTGACTAACTTAAAAGGATTCATCAACATTCACTCCAGGATATACCAAGCAAAAGTAAATAGATTTTTTTCCCACCATTACGATCCATAAGATCAATCCCATCAAAGAGAAATTCATCATCTTTCAATCACATCATTTTCTTAGATCTTAACTTAATATATATAATAAATGATAGTATGTTTTTCTTTTAATTACTTGAAAAAAAAGTATGGTATCTATAAGTGTGTACTTTTTGTTTGGGTCAACCTGTATCTAAGTATGTACTTATTCAAAGATTAATCTAATTTTTAAATGAAGTCATTTGGAAAAAATAATTATATTTCCGAAAGCAAATCTTAAATAACTGAAAAAAGAATATTGAAGACATGTATCATAGTCCTAAGAAAGTAACAGATCGTTTGGGTCCTCCTCGATCTTTTTTTTCTTTTCTCTTCTATCCAAAAACATCCTCAATATCTGTCTCAAATTCGCCATAGCTATCATCTTCTTGCTCTTAAATTAGAAGAAGAAAAAAACCCCTAAGTTTCTCTTTCTACATGATAACCTAACTCTCTCTCTCTCTCTCTGCATCATTCTTCTTTCTTCTTCTTCGCATGTGCAAAGCTATCAACATCTGTTTTGATTGAAAGCTAAGTTTTCTTTTCAATTCCAAAACGGAAGAAATTGAAAGTGTGTATGTCAAGACAAACCACCAAACTACAAAGAAACAAAACACACACACACACCCTATTGTTCCTTAAAGACCCAGCAAGCTGATAATTTAACGCTTTTTCCTTCTTCTTCCTGACATTTTTCTCCTTTTTGTTTTCTTGTGATTTGGGGTTATTATCTCTCCTGCAATGTGGGTTCGCATTTGTTGGCGGTGGTGATTATCTCTAAGGGCTTGTGGTTTGCTTTTTGGTAAGCATTTAAAGGGAAATCTCTCAATGGCGTTGTTTAGAAAGTTCTTCTACAGAAAGCCTCCTGAAGGGTTAGTTGAGATCTCAGAGAGGGTTTACGGTACGCTCTTCGTTCTTTAAATGCTCTCTTCAACTCCCAAATCTCTGCGTTTTTAAGTGTTGGGTTCTTAGAAAGTTTGAGTCTTTGGGTCTTAAAAATCAGAACTTTATCAAGTTATGGCAACCAAAATTGAAAGTGTTAATATCCTCTTTACGTTTCTGGGTCTTCTCAGGCTCATTGGTTGAACTGATCTAACATTTGATAGCTTAAGGTGTGTCATTCTTGAATGTTGAGATTTAGCTCATGGATTCTGTGAAGTCAATTCTTAAAGATTTGTTAGGAAAACAGTTTCTTTTGTATGTTCACTGGGTTTCATGACTTCTCAAATTTGTTTTATCGTCGAATCCCCTGGTCTCAAATTCGTTTTATTGTCGTATCCCCTGGTCTTGAAGATTTCTCTATAAGTTTGCTAATCTTTGATGTCTTATATTTCCAGTCTTTGATTGCTGCTTAACCACGGATATGTTGGAATATGAAGAGTACAGAGTCTATGTGGGACGCGTAATGAGTCAGCTACGCGGACAGTTTCCCGGTGCATCCTTCATGGTGTTTAATTTCCGGGAAGGAGAAAGCAGAAGCTTGATGGAGAGTGTACTCTCTGAGTATGACATGACCATCATGGACTATCCTCGTCATTATGAAGGGTGCCCTTTGCTTACAATGGAAACGGTTCATCACTTTCTTAAATCAAGTGAAAATTGGTTATTGTTGAGTCAACAGAATATCTTATTGTCGCACTGTGAGCTGGGCGGCTGGCCGGTTTTAGCTTTTATGCTTGCTTCGCTCTTGTTATACCGCAAACAGTTTAGTGGAGAAAAGAAAACTCTAGAGATGATATATAAGCAGGCTCCTCGTGAGTTATTACAGCTAATGTCTCCACTGAATCCGCTGCCTTCACAATTGAGGTTTCTTCAGTATATTTCGAGTAGGAATGTTGGGTCACAGTGGCCACCGCTAGATCGGGCCCTTACATTAGACTGTATCAATGTTAGACTGATTCCTGATTTTGATGGTGAGGGTGGTTGCCGACCCATATTTAGAATATATGGTCAAGATCCATTTATGGTTTCTGATCGGACTTCAAAAGTTCTCTTCTCGATGCCCAAAAGAAGCAAAGCTGTTCGGCATTATAAGCAGGTGATACCAAGAATTTCTTTTCATCCATGTGTTTGTTCATTCAGTCTCACAGTGTTATGCTTCATGATAGTCCTAACTTTTCATCTACTGTTGCAGGCAAATTGTGAACTGGTAAAGATTGACATCCATTGCCATATTCTCGGTGATGTCGTACTTGAGTGCATTACTGTAGATAGTGATCATGAGAGGGAAGAGATGATGTTTCGGGTTGTGTTCAATACTGCATTTCTTAGATCAAACATTCTAATACTTGACCGTGATGAGATTGATGTACTGTGGAACACAACGAATCGGTTTCCCAAGGATTTCAGAGTGGAGGTGACTATTTATCTTATTTTTCTTTGATAATTATACCAGTTTTTGGTTTCCCAAATAAAAGAGTCGCATTTTGTCTAAGCTTTAAATGACCAGTTCTGGAGAGCTCAGTATGAGACTAGCCTTTTTGATAGAAGTACTTTGTGAAGGCATCTTTCTGAGTCAAGAACACACATTTGGTTTTCCAATTAAAGGTTTCAGCTTATTTTCCAAGCCGTTAAAGATCAATTCTAGCGAGTTTAGTTTGAGACTAGCATTTCTGTTGGAAGCATTTTATGTGATACATAACTAATTATCTTTCCAAGTCAAGAAAGGTGTAACATTATGTGTGTTTGTTCAGGTTATCTTTTCGGAGATGGATGCTGGTAACAATCTTGTCTATGTTGATTTGCCGCACATGGAGGAAAAAGATGGTCTACCTATGGAAGCATTTGCTAAGGTTCAGGAGATTTTTAGTAATGGTGAATGGTTGGATCCAAATTCTGATGTTGCTGTGACTGTTTTTAACCAAATAACAGCAGCAAATATCCTTCAAGAAAGTTTGGATTCAAGTTCTCCTCGAAGCCCTGATTCACGTAGCCTATTGGAATCAGCACTTGAGAAAGTTAGGGAGAAAACCAAGTTAATGATATCGGAAAATGTTGCTGTAAGTCCTGATGCATTCTCTCCTGAGTGGGAAGAGAAAGATACAGTCTCCTGTCATAAATCTTATGCAGATCCCAATTCACTCATTAAGAAGGTTGATGAACAGCATGGACTTCGAGTTTCAGTCCAAAGAAAAGCTCACCCGAAGATAATTTCACCTCGAGTGGTCCAAAGTCCAGTAACATCACCAGTTTTAAATCGTAGCCCCGCACAAGGATCACCCGCTTCGATATCCAGATTTCACAGCTCCCCCTCTAGCCTTGGGATCACTTCAATATTACATGATCATGGTACATGTAAAGGTGAAGAGGCTACTTCATCATCATCAGGCTCACCGTCAATCTCATTTCTACCAACATTGCATCCACTGAAACCATCGCTACCCAAAGCTTCTCCACAACAGTCGTCCACGCCTGTTCCTTCAAATGGCCCTCCTCCAGTAGAAGCAGCAGTGATGCCACCAGCATTGCGACTGCTGAAGCCACTTAAGATTTCGTCTCTTCCTCCTCCACCCACAACTCCCATATCCTCTCTGCGTTCCACTCTTTCACCAGGTTCCAGCACCAGTTCCATAGCAACACAAGGGCCACCTCCGCCTCCGCCTCCGCCTCCACCTCCACCACAACGTTCTGCACAGTCATCTTTTCCTCTGCCACCACCGTTACCACCACCAAAGAAATTGTTAGCCACAACTAACCCTCCACCTCCACCTCCACCACCACCACCTTTGCGTTTTAATTCTCTATCAGGAGCTGTACCACCTCAAACATGCCCACCAAGTATACTGCCAACAGATTCTCCGATGATAAAATCCCCTCCTGTTCCTCCTCCGCCATCCCCTGCACCTCTGTCTCGTTCTCATAATGGTGGTTGTAATGGAAATATTCCTCCAGTCCCTGGACCACCATTGAGTTTAAAGGGGCGTGGGCTTTCACAGATGAATCTTAGAGGTCAGGGTCAAACGAGAAAGGCCAACCTGAAACCGTATCATTGGTTGAAGCTTACTAGGGCAGTGCAAGGAAGTTTATGGGCTGAAACCCATAAACCTGATGAAGCGGCTACGTATGACTATATCTTTGATTTTCCTTTTATATAAGTTTGTTCTTTCTTCAGGCTCTTCTAATTGTGTTTCTCCAATTCTAGTGCTCCAGATTTCGACATCTCTGAGCTTGAGAAACTCTTCTCAGCAGCGAATCCTAGCTCTGACAATGAAAATAAAGGTGGGAAATCAGGTCGACGTGCCCGACCTAAAGTTGAGAAAGTGCAGCTGGTAATTGATTGCAATGAGCATTCTGCTGTTCTCGAACTTCTTAAATCTTATATTTCCAAGTTGAGCATGCAATAAAAATCCATTGATACATCTGTTAGAATATAGCTAACAGTTACTGTATTTTTGTCATCTAACTTTGGCTATTAGTTTTGCAGATTGAGCTCAGGCGAGCATACAACTGTGAGATCATGCTTTCTAAAGTTAAAATACCTTTGCCTGATTTGATGGTAAGCACAAAGATTTTTCTTGCAAGATATTGCTCGGCAAGTTCTTGACTTGGTCTCTATCTTAAAGCTCCACTTAATGCAAAATCTAATCTTCCCGCATCTTGTTATGCAAGAGCTGTTTAAACAATATTTTCTGACCTGAATGATCTTGGGTTACAGAGTTCTGTTCTTGCATTGGATGAGTCGGTGATAGATGTTGATCAAGTTGACAATCTAATCAAATTTTGTCCAACAAAAGAAGAAACAGAATTGCTCAAGGTATTTTTATTTCTGGTTCTTATCTAAAACTTTTCTACTTCTGTATCACTAAAATATATAAGTTATTATCATCCGGCAATAGCTTCTTTTGTGAGTACATTGATGCTACATCTCCTGTCCTGGTTTTCTTGCTTTCTGTAGGGCTACACTGGAAATAAGGAAACTTTGGGACGGTGTGAGCAGGTTGGTCCTGTGCATCCACATTCATATTTGAACAACGAGTGTCCCTTTCGAGTTTCCAGGACCATTCTCGTCTTTCTTGCTAACCAACCATCATTCCTTCTAAGCAAATTAAATTTAAACAAACCAACGACCAAAACAAGATACAAATGAATAATCTTATAGATGTGCACATAAATATCCAGAACTATACCTAGCTTATTGATTTCCTGGTAGTTTTGTTAGGTCGAGAAACAAATAGCATTTCCTTTTTAATCTGGGAGTGATACCTTCATCAAAATTCACTTTCTTTTATCAATTCCGTACTGACTGCTACTCTGTGACTTTTTCTTGCGATAGTTCTTTTTAGAATTGCTGAAAGTTCCTCGAGTGGAGACCAAGCTAAGGGTTTTCTCATACAAGATTCAGTTCCACTCCCAGGTTAGGAGAATTGACTCGAGTTTGTATTTTTTGTAATGATTTCTAGTTTCTAAAATCTTGGATCTTATTTCTGTAAATGGTTGTTTTCCTACAGGTTACTGATCTTAGAAGAGGTTTGAATATCATACATAGTGCAGCCAATGAGGCAAGTCGATGTTTTCGTGCAAATAGTTTGTGAACTACACAGATTCATGTTACTGATTTTCCACTCTGACTCAATTGCATGTTACACTTTCCAGGTTAGAGGCTCGGCTAAACTAAAAAGAATCATGCAAACAATACTTTCCTTGGGCAATGCCTTGAACCACGGAACTGCAAGGGGTGAGTATATATCTTTTATATACTTTCCTTTACACTGCCATATAGTGTTATTCTTAAAGAGAGACATTGGTTCTATTCAAGAATTTGAATTTGCCCTCCGCATAGTCTTTTATATATTTCTTCTCTTTTGACAGGCTCAGCTATCGGATTTCGCTTGGATAGTCTTCTGAAACTCACAGACACTAGATCCCGCAACAGTAAGATGACTCTGATGCACTATCTCTGTAAGGTACGAGATTTTTCAATCGTTTCCCACTTTTTGTTCTTGAGTAGTACACTATATTCTTGACATCCATTAGCCTTTATATTTGTATGTTATGCTAACTTCTCTCAAAAACGTTTCTCATGCACGTATTTACAGGTGCTCGCCGAAAAACTTCCAGAGCTACTTGATTTTCCAAAAGACCTGGTGAGCTTGGAGGCTGCAACAAAGGTAGTTTCGCTTTTCTTAAAACAACCCCTTCTTCGTTCCTTCAGTGATAATTGCTCTGACAATATTCTTTGATTGCAGATTCAACTAAAATATCTGGCAGAGGAGATGCAAGCAATTAGCAAAGGGTTGGAGAAAGTTGTACAAGAATTGACTGCATCTGAAACTGATGGTCCAGTATCAAAACACTTTCGTATGGTAAGCTAAATTAGATAGTTGAGAAGCTTATTTAGCTAGTGATTGCTCTTATTTTTATCCTCTGCTTAACCTTGTACTTATTTATGCAGAACTTGAAAGAGTTTCTTAGTTTTGCTGAAGGGGAAGTTAGGTCCTTGGCCTCTCTTTATTCAACTGTGGTAGGACTCCCTTCTTTACTGCTTTCCTGAAGCACTTTACTTTCAACCTTTAAGAAGCTTGACGCTATTGATTGTTTTTCTCATGGATGTCACAGGGTGGAAGCGCCGATGCGTTGGCTTTATATTTTGGAGAGGATCCAGCTCGTGTCCCATTTGAGCAAGGTAACATTTCGACCAAAACTCAACAACCAATTTGGTTTCTTTTCTTATTTCTTGTTTTCTCCAATTGGGTTTTGGAGTGTGTCCTTTCTGTCCCTGGCTTGACCTATGAGAAACAAATTCCTTGTGTTTGGTTCTGAATCTGCAGTTGTATCCACTCTGCACAACTTTGTTAGAATATTTGTGCGGTCACACGAAGAAAACTGCAAGCAAGTTGAGTTTGAGAAGAAGAGAGCACAGAAGGGAGCAGAGAACGAGAAACTTAAGAAAGGCGTGTACAATGAGAACTGAAACACAACTGCATACACAAAGGTTCTTGTTCTCTACTCTCTCTCGACCTCCTTGAGTTGCATTTGGCAGTCCTGGGAACCGGAAACTACATGTTGCGGCTCCTAGTTCGGGGATTGTACCCATTCTTTGACATAAAGTGAGAGAATTTTCCATTTAGTTCATCAGCAGACAAGACAGTGGCTTTGGATTTAGTCTTTTAGATTAGAAGGAAAAGGAGGAAACTTTGTCCCTCTGGTTAGGTTACAAAAGCAGCTGGCATCCGGCGATTAGCTTATGGAGAAGAAGATAAGATTCAGCTTTGTGATTTGATGGAAATAGTATTAGATAGAATTATGCAGGAGCTTTTGAGTCACTCTGGTTTAATACAGAAACAGAAATGTAACTTCTTGTGTATAAAGTTTTTGGAGGGATACGGAGATGTGTAAATATTGAGTGAGTGTGTGTGTCTCTTATCAACATTTACGATTTTACATCCAATGAAATATTCAGGCTTGTCTCTTTTCTCCAATGACATTAAGGATTTTCATTTCTGTTGCATTACACCTTTTTTTATTCAGAGTTTTGTTGCATTATCTCTAAACTTTTACAGTAATTTGTTATATTGCTATAACGAGATGGAAAGTTCAAATTTAAAAGACAAAATACATAACTCAAAATGTTAAGTATTACTAAGTTAATCTTTTGGCAATATATTTTATCTAATATATATATATATAAAGTAAGTTTTTCTCTCTTCTCATGATGCCACCTAAACATCCCAAAAATTTAATACACATACTAAATACATATAATTATTATAAATTTAGTTTTAACATTATGAAAAGAATTTGAAAAGGCATTATTCATATCTTTATCTACTAAAGCACAAGTCACATGACCAATTACATGTTGACATGTGGCAAACCTACAAATTTTTTTTAAAAAATTCACCTAAAAAAATAAAAACTAAAATCCCTAATATCTGTCGGAAAAAAAAAATTCCCTAATATCTAATCCTAAAAATCTCTAAATCTTCTCCCACTACTTCACGATCTCTTCACAGTTTCAACTAAAAATCCCTAGATTTTCTCATACAGAGCCACTACTCCACGATCTCTGAAACAGTTCCAACTTCCTCTATCATATACATACGATGAAAAATTCTCGATCGCTTTCAAATTGTTTTAGGTCTCCCTCTCCCTATATTCTTCTCCATCGATCCATTTTGTGTTTCTCATATTCATTTTTTCTTTTTTTTTTCTTTTTCTGATCTCTGATTCTGGGTTTCATTTTTTGGATGTTTGTCATAGTCATCACCTATAGGACAAAAAGATTAAGAGGACTGGAATGCAGAAGGCTCAATTCAACATAGAATATTTCCAAAAGGAAAGCAGCATACCCTGAATAACATTGTTATTTGGATCAGTTTCCTCGAGGACTGGAATGCAGAAGGCTCTGGTCTTTCCTGTGCCGTTTTTGGTATCGCGATCGGATACACAATCGCAGCATCAATAAGCATGATGTGAGTTTTTTTTTAATGTTTATTTTCTAAACATTCTTCAGAAAAATAAAGCTTTAAAATTTGGATACTCTTTGATGAACATGCATGGCGATCAAGAGATCGAATTGTTTCCACAAGAGTGGAGGGAAAGACCCGTGTCACATGTCGAGCAATCCTTACATGATCATATTTGGAGTGACAAAGATCTTGCTCTCAGACCATATTTGGTGGATCTCCATTGTAGCTACTGTCATGTTCTTCACTTACCTTGCCATTGGTCTAGCCCTCGGATTCATTCAAGTTGTAGGTAAAAAAATAACTAGAAAAGACTTCTACAATCTTCGTGAGAATTGAAATTTGTTTAACCTTGAATTGAATTCTCTCAGCAAATGGAGTTTTCAAAGGAAGTCTCACATGAATAAACATCGGAACAGTGACTCAAACACACAAGATATGGAGAACCTTACTTGAGTTGATCTTATTGTTGGATTTTTAAAGCCTTATTTTTTTAAATATAGCAAACAGAAGAAATTTTAATTTTGCAGAGTATAGCAAAGAGAGGAAATTTTTGAATATAGCAAACAAAATGTTTAACTTTTAATTAACTGTTGAAATCTCTTCTGTTTACTTTCTTATGTTTTTCTTTCTTTGATTACAAAATAATGGCACACCATCCCAAGAAACCAGCATAGTGGAATGACCACTAACACAACCTGTTAAAAATATTAACCGGATCGAAGCATTTTTATTTTGACAATAGTTGGACTGCATTGTATAAAGAAATGAAATTTAGTAGTAATTTTGTTTAAAATTATCACATGCAATTTATAATTATAAGTAACTTTACCGGTGCGTAGCACCGGGTATAATCCTAGTTCTAAATTAAACCAAAAAATAATAAACTTATATGAATATAGTTCTTTGAAATAATAACAGGTTTAATAAATTTGGTTATCATAATATATTTCAACTTTTATAAATATTTAATTAGGTTAAGTTGTCTCGCAAATATTATAAAAAAACTAAAATATCAAACAAGTCCTAACAATTAAACAAATAAGNAAAAACAAAAACAAATGCACAGATCTTAATCTGAGAGAGATAATTTAATTAACTACGAGACCAAATAAAATAAAATACCATTAGATTAAAAAATTGTTTACCACGTCCGCGCGGATCACACACTTTGTGATTGAAATTGAAAATAAAATCTCACCGGCGATGGGGAAAGATATCGGAGAAGACGAGGGTTTTAGAGCAGTGGGTAATATTTTTTACAGGATAATCTTATTCACAAGAACTCTCTCTCTCTCTCTAAATATTTGAATCGACGCTCGACCTCATATTTCTTATATTTTTCCAAATCGACCTATATTATCTCAAATGTTCTCGTTAACCTATACATCTACGATGATTTTGATATTAAATTATTGATAGAAATTAAATCGTTTTTCAAAT
Source organism: Eutrema yunnanense (assembly GCA_002933935.1). NCBI lineage: Eukaryota > Viridiplantae > Streptophyta > Magnoliopsida > Brassicales > Brassicaceae > Eutrema > Eutrema yunnanense. The sequence continues at coordinate 52,585 of PKML01043689.1, read as the reverse complement.
AAAATTAGATTCATTTTGTAGTCACCAACACTGGATCATCAAAAATGAATAATAGTAAATTCTGAATATTTTATTAGTATTCGGTTTTAGGTAAAAATAGATAAAAATACAGTGACTTATTTCTAAGTTTTTTTTTTTTAAAGTTCGTAGAATTCTAAATTCACAAAACTAACTTTCATTTTATTAGTATTCGAAGTAACTTTCAGACTATACAAAACTAACCCTATTTCGAAGTATTTATTTTATTAGTATTCAGTTGGGTTAAAAAATATACAATTCCCTAAACTTTAAGATGACAAAAACTTTAAGATGACAAAAATATCTTCCTTTCAAAAAACCAACTAATTGAATAAATAGTCCAAAAAAAAAAAAATGCGGATCACTCACTAAACAAATACATAAATAAACATAAAATTAAGAAAGGAAAAAAAAACTTAAGAATAAACAATCCATATTTCTTAAGCTAATAGAGACAAATCTATTAACAATCATTTTAATAAAACTATAATAATATTATACCAAATTTTTTTAAAACAAAAATGTGTTCACGTCCGCGCGTAGCACGGATCACACACTAGGGAATTGGTTAAATTTACCTTATAAAGAGAGAAGAGGTGCTCTCCAGCTTTGACACTTGTCCCCCCCTCATTGGTTAATTTTTTTTATTTTTTATTTATCAATAAATTCAAGATTAAAAAACCCATAATAACTTTATAAACCTTCCAACTTCTATTTAATTCAAAAATATATAAAAAACAAAAGGAGTAAAATTCGAACTTCTATTTTATTATACACGTTCTAAGGTGCACCAAACCTCACTTGATCAGGAGGATCAAGTTCGAGCACCCCTTCTCTCTTTATAAGGTAGATTCAAAGTTATGTTAAATTGTCCTTTTAAATAAGTGCATATTCTTATAATTATGTTATTTATAGATTTTATCTTATGGCTGCAAAATACGGAAATTTGGCTACTTTTTGGCATGCAAACAGTCTAACATATGAAATATTTATTTAGGATAAAAAAACACGACTAAGTGGAAAGAGCACCGATAAGACATTTAACATTCATTCATCAGCATGTGAGCTATATTATCTACGAATGATGATAAATCACAAAAGAAATTACATGAGCTATGAAGTTATTCGAACCGTTAGAAGCGTTACACATAAAATTTTCAAAGAAAATTGTTATGCCATAAGACTCTTTGATGGTGATAAAGAATGATATGAATCAATGGCCGCATCAGAACATGGTGGTAACACATAGTGAATGGTTTCGAAGTTTGGGGGAGACATATGCAAACACTAGAAAAGAAGGAAATATATTATAAGAAGATGAAAGTCAAACTGTTTTATTTGTAAACACACATGGGCTCATCACAATATTATAAACTCATTGTTTTATTTTATATATTTATTTTAGTTTAATAAAAAAGAAAATTGGAGAACACAAATTAATTATACAGTATAAAACAAATTCATCAAATGGCCTCTATCTCGAATTAGGTTGTATTCGTTAAACTATTTTTTTTTAAATCATATTTTACTAAACACAAATTAGAAAATATATATAACATATAACAAGGCTCTTCCAGCGATGATTCGTTTTGGAATAGTAATGATCGCAGATTCAATCTCCTGAATTACAAGGGCCAAGATTAAAGGTTTTGGACGAGGAAATGAGCAAGAGAGGCGCTAAGAAGCCGAAGAAGAGGATTCTTAATCGAACGGCGACATGCCAGCTTGCTTCAATGGGGCATGCGTCCTCGGGAAAGGGGCATTACCAAGTGGGTCCGGTGAAGATGAGTTTAATTAGGTTCGATTGCTAATCAGGGTCAGTCCCAGCAACATCAAGCGCAAGAGAAACATGTATTTACCGGTGGTGGAATGGCTGCATCGCCGTTCATGCTAGGGAACCAATACCATCCGGTTTATGTAACCGAAATGTTGGGGAATCCAACTTTAGCAGCAACAGCCGGAGGAGGTTACACGTATCCGATGTTGGCGAGTTCTCTAACCCATGGTGGGTTGAACCACGATTTGTTGCAGTCGAGCCAGATGGGTGGTGTTGGTGAGCCAAGCGTTGGTGATGGTCTATCATTTCTGGGAATGGTAAAGATTCAGATGTTGGCGGCTCGTTTCATGGCTACTCAAACTATTCATGGCACGCTCTCGCTGTAACATCTTGTGTTTTATTGCAACGCATGTGTTCATATTGTGGTTTAAATGTCTTTGGATAAACATATGTTGCATGATTTATAGTAGGAGCGTATGTATATGTCTTAATGGATATATATATATAATGGGTTACGACTTCGTAGTAGTAATCGAAATATCAGCTATTCAGCAGGCATGCTGTCTCTCTAGATTTGCATTTGTTACGAATTTTTTTTTAAAAAAAAGCACCAAAAAAATTTTACATAAAAATACCCGCACGTTAGCGCGGGGACTCATCTAATCATTCATAATTGGTTTGAGCTGAATTAGAATATAATAGCCGATTTTGCATGCTGCCTCAAGTGGAAAGTTATTGTGCTTTCGAATTTAGTTTTCCAAAGGCTGCTTAACTTGGATATGTCAAAGTCACTGTAACACCTCCTTCACTGTTTGCTATAAATGATTTCATATGCCATCAATGAAAAAATTTAATATGGACTAGTGCAAACATCTTCTAGTGGTGTTTAGTTGTTGAGGTCTTGATCTGTTTTCACTTGTTTCTAGCTTTCCGGTTTAGTTTTTTTTAGCTTTTGGGGATGTATCTTTGTTCCGCCAGCTTATGGCTCCGGGAGTTATCTTTAAACTCGTCGGCTTTGTTTCTGGAAGAGTTTAGACTCTTGCCAGCTTTGTGTAACACCGGGCTTACAATTTAAATAAAAACTACTAGATGACAAAAATAAAGGACTGGTGCAAATAGCATCAGAGAAAAGTGGAACGAGCACTATAGTGAATGAGGATGCCGAACTAAGTATCTTTGGCTTCTCAAGTCTTAACAATAAAACACTCTCTTTCTTTAGACATCTGTTATTAGCTCCCTCTCTTTGTACGAGAGTAAAAAGAAATATGATTTTGATCCATCATAAAACTTGAAAAAGCTTTGTGAAAGCAAGTAAGACTAGGCAGTTGAACATCTGGTAATTCATTGGGACATGACTGTGGGAGTCGAAACTCGCACAACTAAAACTTGGTAGGAAATTTAGAGTGAACAGAAGATTCTAAGAACGAAACTCCTTATGGAGTTGGAAGCCTGAAGGAGACTCTTCTCAATGGCAAGCGCAAGCAACCGTGAGACTCTTCATCGTTTGTTGCACTGCAAGAGCAACTGAAGGAAGCTCAACGGAAAATCGAAGAGCATGTTGCTTATGATGAACGGCGTGATGCTGAGATTACTACCCGTGAAGCAGAGCACTCCCGAGCTGCGGCTGAGCAAAATGACAAGCTCGAGCATTTCTCCTTGGTGGAAAAATACTTGCGCCAAACTGATCCGCGGTTTCTTGACTTCGTGGCTTCTCATTCAGCTCCAGCAACAACCGATCTGCTTCCTCGATCAGATCCAAGTTCAGAACCATTTGCTTCTTAGATTACTAATCCCTTTTTTTGAACCATGTTTTGTGAACTCATGAACTTGTTATTTTTTTTTATGTTTTGGCATTTGTTATGGAGTTTGAATACTTTAGTCAGGGCCGGCCCTGGGCTAAAGCAGAAGAAGCACCAGCTTTAGGCGCAAGATTTTAGGGCAACAATTTTTTTTTTTTTTTGTTTGTATAAAGTTTTGGGCGCAGTTTTTTTTTTTTTTGCTTCAGGCAACATGTACCTCCGGGCCGGCCCTGACTTTAGTTAATATTTTGAATCAAATGTTATTTTGAATCAAAGTTCTTTAATTTTGTAACACATGTTATCATTTGAGAGACAAAACAAACACCAATCAGTCATACCATATTCTTATTTTAACAACGAATATAGTCACTAATTAGTCGCCAAATAGTCGCAGAAGAAGAGCTAAGTAGTTGCAAAATATTTACATCCTCGAAGCTTGATGTTCCTATTAGTCGCCAAATAGCCGTTCTATTAGTCATAGAATAGTCGGTAAATAATAACTAAATTTTACGACTATTTAGTGACTAAAACTATCCAACTGCATCTAGATCCATTCTATAGCCGTTCACGAGTCGCAAAGGTAGTCGTCAATTAGTCGCAAGTTTTGCGACTACTTTGCGACGATTGAACGTCTACACACAGTTCATGTGGAGTAGTCGTAAAGTAGTCGCCATTTGGCGACTATTTTGACGACTACATACTTTAGCGACTAAATATTAACGACTACATTGTTTAGTCGCTAGTTAGTCGTAATCCACCTTTTAGCGACTATTTTGCGACTCCTTATGCAGTCGCCAAAACGCTGTTTTCTTGTAGTGCATGGATTGTGTGCATTAGTATCATAAATGATGATGATTTGGATTGCATCTTGTTAGATCCTTCACATAGGTTGATTTTAATGCTAGTTTTGAATTGAGAGATCAAAATTAGAGTTTAAGCATTTCATGCCCGAAAGGTGTTCGATGAAATGCTTGAACCAAACCTATTGTGAGCTTTTCACATCCTAACCAATGAGAGTTGATGTTTAGGGTGATTAGTGAAATAATTAGAATTGTTTATTAATGCTCATTGATTATCTAATTGCAAACAAGAGTTTATGTCAATTAGGTGATTAGTGAAGTGATTAGTGCCATGAGAATGGATTAGTCATATTTATGAATTACATGTTCTAGGATAGTGTTTAATTCAATCTTTGTTATCATTATTTGATTGTTAATCATTTCTTTGATAGTCTAATCCATGATCCAACACCTCTATCTTTTGTTTTCTTTCATGCATTTTACTTTCTTAATTTAAAACGAAAACATAAAAACCCAAAACAATTGCTCTAGCTTAAGAAATTTTATGCATTCCTAGTGTATTATTAATTTTAGATATAAAATCATTTTTATCAAGGCACTCTTCACAAAATAAAACAAAATAAAAAGACATTAAGAAAAACGTGAGTGTAAAATATGTTTTTTTTGAAAAGAAAGTAGAAAACTAAATGAGATAAAAGGAAAAAAAGAATTGTTTTGGTAATGTTTTTAATATTGAAAGAGTTGTGTGAGAAAATGATCTGAGTAACATCTATTTATAACAATTTTATTTTATTTTTTAGTATAAAGAAATCATAAGATAATCAAAAAAATATTTCCACAATCAAGTGGGATAAATTTCCCATTATCCACATAGAATAGAAAAAATAGAATAGAATATCTAATAAGTAAATGTAACACGTTTTCACACATAAAAAATATTATAAATAAAAATGTTTCCGAACTGTTCTAGGTATTAAAGCTGTTGACAAAAAAATATTATAAATACTACACACTATTGATTTTAATAATATAATGATTTTGTTTATAAGAAAATAGAAAAAATATATGAGAAAGAAGAATAGTTTTGGTAATGTTGTTTATATTGAAACAGTTGTGTAAGAAAATGATGTGAGTAACATCTATGTATGCCAATTTTATTTTATTTCTTAGAAGAAACAAATCATAAAATAATCAAAAAAGCTTTCCATAATAAAGTGGGATAATGTTCTTCATAATTTTAGTGATTGGATAAATTACCTATTATCCACATAGAATAGAAAAAATAGAATAGAATATCTAATAAGTAAAGGTAACACGTTTTTCACACATAAAAAAAATTATAAATACTATCTTCTTAAACTATCTTCCATACACAAAAAAAATGAATCATCCTATAGTTTTTATGTTTGTTTTTTTCTTGTATTGTGGGTTGAATGAAGCTCAAAAGCTAAATCGTATAGTAATTCATAACCAACTCGGTCTTGGTATTCCTCTCCAATATCATTGCGGTAGTAGCTATGGCTACAATACCGGAGTCAAAACTTTAAGCAACTTCAATTCTAATTGGACTCGTGACTTTAACGAGGACCTGACTCAAGGTAGGTTAAGGTGGTTTTGTGATTTACGCTTTTCGACTGACAAAGAGTATTATTTTGATGAACTTCAAGTATATCGAGGAGCAATAAGAGAAAGACATGGTCAGCTACGTCAATGGACTGCCAGAATTGATGGGATTTATTTTACAAGTGATTATAATAAACCGGTGGGACATGTACTTGACTGGAATTCGACAAAGATATAAAGTTTTAGTTTCCCTACAATTTACAAATATTTATGTAAGTTGGTTGTTTGTTTTAAGTCTTATGAACTAAATCATAAGATCTACTATTTTTTGCTATAATATATATAGCAAAATATAATTATAAAATATGAATTTTATTTAATATTTACATATTTTGTTTTAATGTTTTAAATAATGATATATTATATTTATTTATACTAATTCTCCTTTTTGAGAGACATGTCTACATTTATAAAGTTTTGTTTAGTATAATAACTAGATTAGATCTTGCGTAATACCCGCATAATTATGACCGTATAATTAGATTTGAAATTAAAACCCCTGTTTAGTTATTCATAAATTATGTTTTTTAAATTCACATTTAAAAAAAATTCAAAATTGATCTATGTTACCAGTAAACAATCCTTCTAAATGAACGACATGGTTCGAAAAATAAATTTCAAATCTTATATAACTTAAAATTAAATCTAATTGATAAAATCGATATATATATATTTTAAGAAAAATATTATTTCCTAAAACTTAATTCTTCTAACATTTTCTAAAATATCCTTAGTAAGATAGTATCAAATTAGAAAAAAATAATGAGTCAATTAGCTATATAACCATGAAAAAATAAACTATTGATGTGACATATTGGTAAATCACTGTAGCTATCGGAAAATGTTTTTACGTTTATGTCCTCCAAATTTATATTTAACACGACAACTAAATCATTGTGTGTTTAATTGTAGATTTATCGTGATGTGACAAAATGAGAAGAATCATTCCTTTTTTTTTCCGGCAATAAAAACAAAAAAAAATACAAAACATAGATGAATCTGACAATATTTCGAACACAAAACATATTATTTTTACCGATATCAATCTAACGAGAACCATATACCAATTTTTCCGGTGACGATGACGGTGCATGCCACCGTGGTTATTGTTAGAGGTGAGTTCAACACTCCCTGGTTTAATCCGGTTTGAATCAAGACCGGCCCAATTGATTCCGGTTGATGACGGTTCAAATTAAGTAAAGAAGGCACATGATCGCGACTAACAGGCCGAGCTCGACCTAAAAACCGAACGCACCAACTTCCGAGAATTAAATAGGAAAAGGAAATTCCCCTGTTTTAGGCCGACTCAGAACCTTATAAATAGCGAGACCCTCGCCACAATTCAGATCATCCACAATCATCTGCGAGACCTAAGAGACAGAGAGCTGAGACTTTAGCTTTTAAACCTCTTAGTTATCGAATCATCTTTTTACGATCTAGCATTCTTGTAACTCCGCCGAGTTTAATCAATATACAAGATTCGATATATCTATAGCTACTGTATATGCTTATCATATCTTATGTCAGTCTAACCATTCCTCTACGGCTACAGGTGTGGGGAATCTGTTTGCGCCTTCTTTCTTTATATATATCACTCACAGCCTAACATATGAATGTTAATATATAATCTACTATCCAATTTAAAAAACTTTATTCCAAGTGAATACCTTAAAGGCTGGGCTAGTTTTGAGTCTGACAAATTTACGCCATTCAACTGGATTAACATTCTTAGGTCGCAGATTCATCCTTTGTTGGTTATTCTTAGCTTCATTAATCTGGTTGACTAGGCGTGATTTTGATGACCTCCACAAACATCCCATCTGCTTAAGCACAACAGTCTTTTGATACTCTTCATCAAGTTCAAACTTTGCCTGCATTGAGTTACCAAAAAAAAAAAATATTACACAAATTGATATAAGTCATATTGACTGATGTCTATGTAAAGAAAATGTAACATGGACAGATTTTCAGAGAACGGTTTTGACTTCTTCGGTAATTTTCCTCCAACTATCAACTGTGACAGGTACATGTTCCCTTACTAAAGGACCTAGGTATGACGACAACTTCACTGATCCAGGACCAACAAGTTCTCCCGTGTTTGTGAAGTCAACTCGTTCTCGAGTATTTGGATCCTTGGCGATGTTTTTCATCTTTGTTGGTCCTCACTGTTTCTTTCGCTTAGGTTCCACTGGACGCTCATGATCTTCAGACAATTCAATCTCACCTTCAGCCTCTTCATCATTCAGTCCGTCTTTCTCAAACACTTCAGCTGCAGATGTCCTTTCAGGCTATGTTGCTTCCAAATTGTGTGATTCTGGTAAGACCTGCTGGTCTTCTAAAGGCTGTTGTGATTGTACAGTATGGGGTCCCACATAACCCAAATATTCTGGCTCATCACTGACTTGAGCAGTCTTCTTACTTTTTTTATTTCCAGCCTTCTTCTTTGGACGTCCCATCTTAATTCACCTGAAACAAATGACACGGCAATAAGTTATAAGACAATACATCAAAACTTTTTAACAAAAAAAAAGACTAACCAACACACAATGACCAATCAGACATCAGACAAAGCATAGAGAACAAGAAATGAAATTGATCAAGAGGCTTTATTTCACACATATATTCCTTCACAATCAGTTCGGGCATTTTCAGATTCCTCCATGTCAACATTTGATGGCAATGGCCCAATATATGCATTTCCATCATGGACATCTTCTTTACTGTATCTTCTTGAAGGACCTCTCATAACAACATACCAACTTGATGAATCATCTTCCCTTGAATAAAACACTTGCTTTGCTTGAGAGGCTAATATGTATGGATCCCTCGAAAAGGATACTTGACTTTGATTTAGGTTAACAAGTGTGAAGCCATCTTCTACCTTCACTCCATTACCTCTTACACCCCATTGACACCGGAATAGAGGGACATAAAAAACATTGTAATCCACCTTTTAGCGACATTGTTTAGTCGCTAGTTAGTCGTAATCCACCTTTTAGCGACTATTTTGCGACTCCTTATGCAGTCGCCAAAACGCCGTTTTCTTGTAGTGCATGGATTGTGTGCATTAGTATCATAAATGATGATGATTTAGATTGTATCTTGTTAGATCCTTCACATAGGTCGATCTTAATGCTAGTTTTGAATTGAGAGATCAAAATTAGAGCTTAAGCATTTCATGCCCGAAAGGTGTTCGATGAAATGTTTGAACCAAACCTATGGTAAGTTTTTCACATCCTAGCCAATGAGAGTTGATATTTAGGGTGATTAGTGAACTAATTAAAATTGTTTATTAATGCTAATTGATTATCTAATTGCCAACGAGAGTTTATGTCAATTAGGTGATTAGTAAAGTGATTAGTAAAGTGATTAGTGCCATGAGAATGGATTAGTCATATTTATGAATTCCATGTTCTAGGATAGTATTTAATTCAATCTTTGTTATCATTATTTGATTGTTTATCATTTCTTTCATGATCCAAAACCTCTATCTTTTGTTTTCTTTCTTGCTTTTACTTTCTTAATTTAAAACGAAAACATAAAAAACCAAAACAAATGCTCTAGCTTAAGAAGTTTTATGCATTCCTAGTGTATTATCAATTTTAGATATAAAATCATTTTTATCAAGGCACTCTTCACAAAATAAAAAGAACGTGTCAAGCATTAAGAAAAGCGCGAGTGTAAAATATTTTTTTTTTAAAGAAAGTAGAAAACTAAATGAGAAAAAAAGAAAGAAAGAAAATAATTGTTTTGGTAATGTTTTTAATATTGAAAGAGTTGTGTGAGAAAATGATCTGAGTAACATCTATTTATAACAATTTTATTTTATTTTTTAGTATAAAGAAATCATAAGATAATCAAAAAAATATTTCCACAATCAAGTGGGATAAATTTCCCATTATCCACATAGAATAGAAAAAATAGAATAGAATATCTAATAAGTAAATGTAACACGTTTTCACACATAAAAAANTCCGAACTGCTCTAGGTATTAAAGCTATTGACAAAAATAATATTATAAATACTACACACTAATGATTTTAATAATATAATGATTTTGTTTATAAGAAAATAGAAAAAATGTATGAGAAAGAAGAATAGTTTTGGCAATGTTATTTATATTGAAAAAGTTGTGTAAGAAAATGATGTGAGTAACATCTATGTATGGTAATGTTGTTTATATTGAAAAAGTTGTGTAAGAAAATGATGTGAGTAACATCTATGTATGGCAATTTTATTTAATTTTTAGAAGAAACAAATCAAAAAATAATATAAAAAACTTTCCATAATAAAGTGGGATAATGTTCTTCATAATTTTAGTGGTGGGATAAATTACCTATTATCCACATAGAATAGAAAAAATAGAATAGAATATCTAATAATTAAAGGTAACACGTTTTTCGCACATAAAAAAATATAAATACTACACACTAATGATCTTCTTAAACTATCTTCCATACAAAAAAAATAATGAATCATCTTATAGTTTTTATGTTAGTTTTTTTCTTGTATTGTGGGTGGAATGAAGCTCAAAAGCTAAATCGTATAGTAATTCATAACCAACTCGGTCTTGGTATTCCTCTCCAATATCATTGCGGTAGTAGCTATGGCTACAATACCGGAGTCAAAACTTTAAGCAACTTCAATTCTAATTGGACTCGTGACTTTAACGAGGACCTGACTCAAGGTAGGTTAAGGTGGTTGTGTGATTTACGCTTTTCGACTGACAAAGAGTATTATTTTGATGAACTTCAAGTATATCGAGGAGCAATAAGAGAAAGACATGGTCAGCTACGTCAATGGACTGCCAGAATTGATGGGATTTATTTTACAAGTGATTATAATAAACCGGTGGGACATGTACTTGACTGGAATTCAACAAAGATATAAACTTTTAGTTTCCCTACAATTTAACAATATTTATGTAAGTTGGTTGTTTGTTTTAAGTCTTATGAACTAAATCATAAGATCTACTATTTTTTTGCTATAATATATATAGCAAAATATAATTATAAAATATGAATTTTATTTAATATTTACATATTTTGTTTTAATGTTTTTAATAATAATATATTATATTTATTTATACTAATTCTCATTTTTAAGAGACATGTCTACATTTATAAAGTTTTGTTTAGTATAATAACTAGATTAGATATTGCGTAATACCTGCATAATTATGATCCGCACAATTAGATTTGAAATTAAAACCCCTGTTTAGTTATTCATAAATTATGTTTTGTAATTCACATTTAAAACAATTCAAAATTGATCTATGTTACCAATAAACAATCATTCTAAATGAACGACATGGTTCGAAAAATAAATTTCAAATCTTATATAACTTAAAATTATATATAATTGATAAAATCGATTTTTTTTTTTTTTTAAAGAAAAATATTATCTCCTAAAACTTAATTGTTCTAACATGATCTAAAATATCCTTAGTAAAATAGTATCAAATTAGAAAAAAATAATGAGTCAATTAGCTATATAACCATGAAACAAAAAAAAACTATTGATGTGACATATTGGTAAATCACTGTAGCTCTTGGAAAATGTTTTTAGGTTTCTGTCTTCCAAATTTATATTTAACACGACAACTAAATCATTGTGTGTTTAATTGCAGATTTATCGTGATGTGACAAAAAGAGAAGTAACATTCCCTTTTTATTTTTCTTTTCCGGCAATAAAAAAAAATAAAATACAAAACATAGATGAATCTGAAAATATTTCGAACACAAAACATATTATTTTTACCGATGTCAATCTAACGAGATCCATATACCAATTTTTTCAGTGACGATGACGGTGCCGGCGTCGGCCACCGTGGTTATTATTATATTATATTTATTTATACTAATATAAGCTTGAGAAAGTTACTCTAGATCATAGGAATTAAGCTTGAGAAAGCTTGAGAAATTTATTTATACATATTTAGATCCTTGCTTTCCTTCCTTATTTAGTGTTCTTAATGCTAGATTAAGCTTGAAAAAGTTACTCTAGATCATAGGAAATTTCATGACAAAAGGTGTTTGATGAAATTCCCCAAAGAACTAAATAAGGGATTTGCATATCTTAACCCATGAGAGAAGATATTTAAGGTGTATTTTGGTTAATAGAACTTTTTATTAATGCTTGTTAGTCAATTAATCACAAATGAGAGTTTGCTATTGATTAAGTGATTAACAAAATGATTAGTGTCATGAGAATGAATTAATCTTATTCAAGTGTTCTAGACCTAAGGAATAGCATGGATTGTGTGCATTAGTATCATAAATGATGATGATTTGGATTGCATCTTGTTAGATCCTTCACATAGATTGATCTTAAGCCCATGGTGTGAGTTTGTTGTACTCTTTTTCCTACTCTTGGTTTTGTCCCAATGGGTTTTCCAAGAGAGATTTTAATGAAGCAATGGGCTTACATCTTCTTTTGGCTAACTTCATACATGAGCAAGTGTCAATTTCGACCAAAGACTTCAAGGGTCATTCAACAAGAAATTTAATAACTCAAAGTAGTCAAAGAGTTAGTCCAAGTACTTAATTAGTCTTTGCTATTTTTCGAGGCATTATTTTCCTCATTTTCTTCCTTGTTTTTCCCACAATTATTTTCTATATAAACCATGTAAGATCTTTGATCAATTCATTCATCTTTTCAATCAAAAATTGTTTCTTAAAAGTGAGAGTGAAATCTCCTTTGTTCTTTGAGAATTTTTTGATTACTTAGTGGCTAGCCAAATAATCTCTTCGGTTTATCAAGAGTTCTTCATCCCTCTTGACGATACCATTCGACGATCAAAGTTTGTAGAAGCGTTCTAAGTCGAGTCTATGGCATAATGATTTTGGGAACTTGTTCTCACGCCTTATCATCTTGCTCCACGAATTCTACCTTCCGGAGTTCCACCGCCTTATTTCTTTTGGATCGTTTTAAGCCGAGTTTGGTGCATAATGTTTAATATACCTTATCATCCTTCTCCGCAAGCCAATTTGGAATCGAGGATTATCCAAGCTACCGTCCTTAAAGTGTCGAAATTGGGAAGAATCATATCAGATTAATTGTGAAATCAACCTACTGAAACAAGTTTTATACTAATAAAAAAGATTGAGCCGCAACAAGTTTTATACTAATAAAAAAGATTGTTTCAAAAACATTCTTTCAAAAGTGAATAACACACAAAGCGTTTCAGTTTCTATTATAATCATGGAAACAATAATCCAATCCCATTGTTCAAATCTAAGCAAAGTGTTAAAGTGAACTCAAAAATTAAAACCGGAAATATAATTTTCAAACTCAAAAATCAAAACTTGTTTATTATATGCAGGACATTTCATTGCTTTAAACAATGTAAACAAAATCAACTCAAATACGTAAGAAGAGATGATGAGTATGAGTTAGTACCTTATGCATATAGTAAAGAGAAAGCTCATGCTGCCAATAATGATCTGTCATCAAAGCAAATGTTAGTGTTTATGGCTTAACAAAACAGAAACTTAACCATCTCAAAGTTTAAACAAAACAGAAACAAATGCACAATCACGATTCACGAAAACATAAATTGAAACCCAAATCTAAGATGCAAGACTAAAACATTTGAGAATATTTACACAACATCAAACATGAAACGTTTATGTTTCTAATGGTGAAGGTGAGAATTAGACAAGGTGGCAGCTCCTCTTGGTGAAGGTGCATCCACCTCTGGTGAGTTATAATTATATTAAATATAATTATAATGAATTTCATAAATATACATATAATAATGAATATTAATTATATCTATATATATATATGTGGTAATGCTAATTAGAATTATATATGAAAATTAAAAATATATATAATCTATTAAAACAGAGTGCTATTTTGTAACCAAATAGGAAAAAATGCATTTAAAACTATTCATATCCTGGATAACTTTAAAACTTTCAATTTTTGTGGATAATTATCCTGTTTCCAAACAGAATAATTTTGTTCAATTAAAAATTCATTTTTTGGAGATAAAATTTCAAATACAAACCATAATCTTCTAAACCATTGATATCACAAATGTTTTAATTTTGGTTAGATTTTAATTTAATTCCAAAAATTAAAAATATTATTTTAGATTATTTTAGATTTTCTTAAATATAGGTTAGATTATTTACCAAAAATCAGAAAATTATTTATTATCTTCAAAAACAATAAATCAGATATTAATTTAGATTTAATCTAAATATTCAAATATAAAGAATATTCCCATAATAACACAGATGATAAACAAATATGTTATTGTATTTTTTGTTTTTATGATAATCAATCATTTTAAAAATTTAAATATTCGAAATTAGTAAATATTTATATTATACGGTAATATGATGGGCGGGTTAGGGTTATGTTTTTATAATCGCCATCTTTTACGGGTTTGTTTGTCAAAAGATCTAATGTAGTAGGCTGATTTGAGGTAAATTAAAAAAACGGGTTAGCATTTTAACACTCATAAATATATAGATTGATTGTGTAGTAATCTAAATTCACATAATAACAAAGTTTACAAAATGGATAAGAAAATTTGGATAGCTAAAATAATTAATTTTAAATCATACATGTCTTACCATAAATATATTTTTCCATACAATATAAAAAACCATAAAAGATATATAAAAAATTGTCACTCGCCCGTTGATTAAAATTTTAACTCGGATGAAAATCATATTAAACAAAATTGTTAAAATTCCGTTAGATTTTCTGATTCTAACTTAAATCATAAGAAAATTTATGTTATAAAATTTATTTTAATACATTAAATAAATGTTTTGAAATCCGACACATGAAGCAAACCGAAAAGTCTTTCGAGCCACCGGCTCCATAGGTTTATCCGGTTCGATGCGGCCCGACCGCAATCAACAATTAATGAAATTATATATATACACTACACACCCACATATATATATATATATATATATATATGTGTGTGTGTATATAAGTATAAAAACTAACAAATCACTAAGATAGGTTTACAAAAGATATGCTTAACTGACAAAGTAAATTTTTTTTGATAAAGTATTATTCACAAACGGAAGAAGATCATAAAGTACCATAATTTAAAATCTGAATGACTCAATAAAAACAATAAAGAAAACCCTTTGATTGAATTATTACGGAACTATGATTCGTCCGGATCAATGATTAATATGTCCAGCTCACAGTTATTTGCTGAGTTTTTACGGGTTTTATTAGATTTTATAATATCGGGATTTAGAGCTATAACAAGACCGGATTATTGTCTAGATCCAGGTTTTAGAGCTATAACCGGACCGACTGGTCTGACCATGATCTGGAAATATTGCATTAATTTTTTTATAAAAAAATTATGCGCCGGCGCGGGGGTAAAAATCTAGTTAAAAGTTAAAAAGTACTTACTTAACTTTATAAACTCTGAAAATATTTTAATAATATAATGATTTTGTTTTAAAGAAAATAGAAAAAATATATGAGAAAACAGAAAAAAAAAGAATAGTTTTGGTAATGTTGTTTATATTGAAAGAGTTGTGTGATAAAATGATGTGAGTAACATCTATGCATGGCAAATTTATATTATTTTTTAGATGAAACAAATCATAAAATAATCATAAAATCTTTCCACAATCAAGTGGGATAATGTTCTTCATAATTTTATTGGTGGGATAAATTTCCTATTTTCCACATAGAATAGAAAAAATAGAATAGAATATCAATAAGTAAAGATAACACGTTTTTCACACATAAAAAAATAATATAAATACTACACACTAATGATCTTCTTAAACTATCTTCCATACCCAAAAAAAATGAATCATCCTATAGTTTTTATGTTTGTTTTTTTCTTAATTTTTGGGTTGGATGAAGCTCAAAAGAATAGTATAGTAGTTAATAACCAACTCAGTTCTGGTATTCCTCTCCAATATCATTGTCGTGGTAGTTATGGCCACGATACCGGCGTCAAAACTTTAAGCAAATTCAATTCTAATTTTACAGTTGACTTTAACGAGTTTGAGAAAAAATTTAGGTTAAGATGGGTTTGTGATTTACGCTTTTGGACTGACAAAGAGTATTATTTTGATAAACTTGAAGTATATCGAGGAGCTAAGAAAATAAGACGTGGTCAACTACGTCAATGGACGGCCAGAATTGATGGGATTTATTTTACAAGAGATTATAATGAACCAGTGGGACATGTACTTGACTGGAAATCGGCAAAGATATAAACTTTTATTTTCCCTAGAATTTAATAATATTTATGTAAGTTGGTTGTTTGTTTTAAGTCTTATGAACTAATTCATAAGATCTACTAATTGTTTGCTATAATATATATAGCAAAATATAATTATAAAATATGAATTTATTTTAGATTTACATATATTGTTTTAATGTTTTAAATATTAGTATATTATATTTATTTATACTAATTCTCCTTTTTAAGAGACATATATACATCTATAAAGTTTTGTTTGATAATTAAGTAGATTAGGTCCCGCGTGATACTCACATAATTATGATCCGTATAATTATATTTTAAACTAAAACCCTCGTTTAATTATTTAGAATATATTTTTTGTAATTTACAATTAAGAAAATTCAAAATTGATCCATGTTACCCATAAACAATCCTTATAAATGAATTACATGGTTTGAAAAATAAATATCAAATCTTATATAACTTATAATTGAATCTAATTAATAATATATATATATATATATATTTTAAGAAAAATATTATCTTCTAAAAGTTAATTGTTCTAACATGTTAGGAAATTTATGTTTTAATGTAGTAATTCTGGTTTAAAGTTTATACCTATAATTTTTTTTCATAAAAGAATATAACAAAAACTTATTCTTCTAATCTATATATATAAAAGAGAATGATTCAAAGTTAGTAACTCACAAGATCGCGACACGTGTCGAGTTAATCTATTAGATTTTGACACATGTACACAAAATTACCAATTAGATTTTGACACATAATATTAACAATAAATGAAACAAATATAATGTAGACTTAATCCTAAAAGTAAATTTATTACAAAAAAGGAAAATAAAAGTTGTTTTTAGATTAAGGAAATTTATTTAAAAGTTTTTTTATTTAACAATAAAAGAAAAAATGTAATCTAAACTTAATCCTAAAAGTAAAGTTAGCAAAAAAAAGGGAAAATAAAAGGGGAGAATCTCAAAAATACAACTTTGGAGACAACACTATTCAAAACTACCATTAGACGCTGGATATTTTCATAAATACAACTATCTAATAATGAAAAAGACAAAATTACCTAGAGATTACGACGGAGGAATTAGCGGTGGCGGATGGATTTCTGTTTGGATTTCCGACGAAGTATGGATGTATGGCTGCGTTGATGAAGGCTTGATCGATTTACTCATCGTCTTCCTCAGCGATGATCTCTCACTGTTCTACTTTTGTAATCTATTCTCATACATTTATAAGGCTATATAAATGGTTTAATGACACAGACTTGGCTTATTGAACCCAGAAGCAAGCTCAATAATTGTCACCTGATATATAAACTATGATTTATAAGGCTATATAAATTTACTGAACAAAGAAATTTCTCAATGACATCGTAATCTCCAAAACCTAAAATCAAATACAATCCCTACATGGACGAAAAATTCAACAAAGAAACTTCTCAATTGCCTCTATAATCACATACTTTCAAGGGGTTATTAAACCCATAAGCCGGCTAAGCTAATAATTGTCACCTGATATATAAACAACTATGATTTATAAGGCTATATAAATTTACTGAACAAAGAAATTTCTCAATAACATCGTCATCCACATAACCCAAAATAGGAGGTTCGGTTTCGGTTAGCAAATATTACTCCAAATGGCTCTTCAATAGATTTGTTTCGGTTCTGGTATTCCAATAACTATAATTATCTAACAATAGTTAGATACCCGTACCAATGTTTCATCACTCGTACATGAATCGGTTAAAGCTATTCATATTAAGGTATGTTTCCGCCGCGGGGGAGGGCCACTAGGACGCGTGCCATTAGCATAAGACCTCTTCTTTCTCCTATTAACATTATATAAAAAATCCAAAATCTAGTCTCTACTTTTGAATTTAAAGGATTAAAAGGATTTATATGGTTTTAAAAGGATTTATAAAATCTAGTTTTTACTCAAAAACAAGAACAAAATGATCATCAATGGGTTGCTAATATCAAAATTGATTTATAAGACCTCTTCTTTCTCCTATTAACATTATATAAAAGTTTCAAAATCTAGCCTCTACTTTTGAATTTCAAGGATTAAAAGGTTTTATATGGTTTTAAAACTAGCTTATAAAACCATATAAATTCAATTAAAACACCCAATATCCAATAATGTAGTTTTGGCCGAGTGTATAAAATCAGAGTTATAATTATACAAACAGAGCTACGTAAGTTTTATGCAATATATATTGTGTTTAAAACAATATTAATGATTGATGAACTTGAAATTATAAGTTTTTCTTGTGGAATTCAAACTTGGTCGTAGTTTTCCTAGAGAAATCTTGAGACAATCTCTTTAACTCTCCTCTGATGCATGATTTACCACACTAGAAAACCTCTACAAACAAAATACAAAAACAAAATACATTACTGCTACAGAGATTCTATGAGAAATCTCATATATATAGTTTAAGGGATTGTTGTAATGATCACGTACCAACTCATTTGGCGTGGTTCACAGCGACGTGCTTGAAGACGTTGCGTCGGTTCGTTGCTGTAATGTGGATTGCAGTTCTAGTGGGCTGGTTCGTTGCTGTCCAAAAAATAAAAGTGTTTGCTGTGGGGCGGGCCAATTGGACGAGGGTTCAATATTTGGTTGCAAAGGTTAATGGGTTTAATCTTTATGTCCAGTTCAAACTCTTTTTATTTTTTTTATTTTAAACTAGACTGTAAGTAAAATAATAGGGTTTTCTCACGAATGTCACCAAAGGTAAAGATTTATATGGTTTTATATATTTTTAAAAGGATTTATATGGTTTTATATAGTTTTAAAACTATCATATAAAACCATATAAATTCAATTAAAACATCCAATATCCAAATAATGTAGCTTCCGCCGAGTATTTACCAATATCCAATAAAAAACTAAGTAGATAACCAACTATAATATGAAAGCTAACATTTGATTTGTAAACCATATTGGTAAAATGTTTTAAGAGATTCATAAGACTTTAAAAGGATTGTACTAAAATGATTTATATGGTTTTAAAAGACCTTAAAAGGTTTTATATGAGTTTATATTAGCCATGAGCATAAAAACCCAACCCGAAATAGGAGGTTCGGTTCAGTTTCGGTTAGCCAATATTACGCTGAATGGCTCTTCAACAGATTTGTTTCGGTTCTGGTATTGCAATAACTATAATTATCTAACAATAGTTATATACCCGTATCAATGCTTCATCACTCGTACATGGGTCGGATCAAGCTATTCATATCGAGGTGTATTTCCGCCGTGGGGGCGGGCCACTAGGACGCATGCCATTAGCTTAAGACCTCTTCTTTCTCCTATTAACATTATATAAATGTTCCAAAATCTAGTCTCTACTTTTGAATTTCAATGATTAAAAGGATTTATATGGTTTTATATGGTTTTAAAACTAGCATATAAAACCATATAAATTCAATTAAATTACCCAATATCCAATAATGTAGTTTCGGCAGAGTGTATAAAACCAGAGCTATAATTATACAACCAAAGCTACGTAAGTTTTATGCAATATATATTGTGTTTAAAAAAATATTAATGATTGATGAACTTGAAATTAAAAGTTTTCCTTGTGGAATTCAAACTTGGTCATAGGTTTCCTAGAGAAATCTTGAGTCAATCTCTTCATCTCTCCTTCTACGGCGTCATTATGATGAGAACGAGAAACACTCTAAAGCTCATCACGGTCCTTTCATATATATATATATATATATAATTTAAGAGATTGTTGTAATGATCACGTACCAAAAGGTTAATGAGCTTAATCTTTATGTCTAGTTCGAACCCTTCTTTTTTTAACTAGGCAGTAAGTAAAATAATAGAGTTTTCTCTCGACGGGTACCAAAGGTAATTGGGAAATTTTCTACTGTCGATTCACTTGACTAACTCTCTTTCTCGAATTCAAACCATCGTTTCGAATTCAAAAGTGCCATCAATAACAACCATCTTGCGCTAAGGCATCTAGCAAAGTCCCCTTAAACTTTGCCTTCAGAAAGGTGCCATCAATAACAACTACTTTCCTCACCAGCTTAAAACCTATAACCGATGCAGCAAATGCCAAAAAAAAAGCATACTTAAATTTCCTAGCTGGATCAACCTCAATAAAAGTAGCATAACCAGGATTCGTTATATGAAAAAAACTTGGCAAGTCTTCATAGCTATTAGCAGAAGTCCCTCTAGCAACCTTTTGTGCATGCTCTTAAGCTCTCCACGCTTTTTAATATGGAATCACAACCCCATGATCTTTTCTAATCTTCTCTGCAATTTGCTTTGGTCTAATTAGTCCAATCTTTCCTCCCTCGAAATGATTGCTTACCATTGTACCCAACAACTTGGCATTTGCTTGTCGATGATTGACCTTCCTTAAGGAAGTGTCACAGTTGTGCTCATGCACATACTGGCTAACCACAAAGCTTTCA
>PKML01043689.1:0-16720 GCA_002933935.1 Eutrema yunnanense | reverse complement strand
TTTAAGCCATGATATAAGTCCGTTTTATAGAGTCTTTCTACTATTTTGTAGTGTTTTAGAGTCTTTTACAGGTTTTAGCACGTTGGGAGCATAATTGGAGATATTGGAGCTTTCTGGAGCATTTTGGAGCAAAGCAGAAGCTCGTGTAGCTGAGTACCCGATTTGAAACTTCAGTATCGATCGATACTGACTAGTTTCGGTCGATACTCACTGCAGCAAGACACGAGTCGCGACTTTTATGAAGAGTTGACGAATTGCAAAATTGCCCAGAAGACTTTATTATTTACAATTTAGCCCAAAATGTGTTTTAGCATTATAATTAGGTTTTTCAACCACTTTTGGTGGCTACGCATTCATTACACTTGATTTTACTTTGGTTTTTGGAGAGACAACTCTGAACTCCTGTTTCTTATTGATTTCTTTGATGATCTATTCAATCATGTTGTTTTCATTCTCCATGTCTGAGTAGATCCACTTTAGGTACAAGGTTCTCATAAGGGTTTTCTTTGAATGCTAGGTTGATTAGTTGATTAGGATTCACCATCTGAATTAGTTCTTCACCATAGGTTGTTCTCAAAGCTAATTCTAGGTTGACGAACCTGGAACTTATATCTTAGGTTAATCGATTAGGCGCGACAGTGCAATTGAGAAATCTGATATAACCTAGGGTGAGCAAATTAATTATTCGCAAAGAGATTTGGTTTAGTTGATTTGTGAACATATCAAACTCGATATTAAGACTGATTTATTCTTAGGAATTTGCAAAGAGATTTGGGATTCTGAAGTTTAGATTTAGATAATTTTCGCAACGACAGTTGGTTAATTATACTTTAGTGATTTGAGTTCAAGAACCGTGCGTAACCTGAGCCCTGATTAGTTAGTTTATCTGCATTCATTGATTTCCTGAGAAATAGCCTGAACCTATCTTTCTCCCATCGATTTTACAACTCTTTTACTGTTTATTGCTTTTGTTTCATCTGAATTGCTTAGCTTGATTCTCATCTATATAATCTATTGTGTGTTTCCGTGAGTTTTTGTGTTCGACCCCTACATATACTACAACAACTGCTTTAGTACTTTTAGGGTATTAATTTGAGCATATCAAATTTAGCGCTGTTGCCAGGGACTCAATTTGCCATTACATTTTAGTTTGAGAATTTCGACTAAGTTCGTCGGTATCGATCGATACTAATTAGTGTCGGTCGATACTCATCATTTTCTTTTTGTTGATATCGATCGACACCACCCAGTGTCGGTCGATACTCATCGTGTTTTTTTGTTACTTACGTGCCTTGCCTAATGTGTTTCAGGTGTATGCCACTCGCGAAACCCGGAGGAACCAGAGCACTCAGCTAGTTGACATTTCCAACAAGGAGCTAGCAAATTTGGAACGTGAAAACAGGAAAGCAAAGAAGCCAGTAGAGATGAACAATCCAGTGGTATTGATTCCTGATGATGCTGGAGTTTTGAGAGACCAAGAGGGTCAATTGTGCAATGAGAGAGGGCAGCGACTTGATGAAGCTGGAAATATCATTGTCCATGCAGTTGTTGTGAATGTCGGGAATGCAGTGGTTGATCGCGGTTGTATGATTGGTGAGTACAACAGGCCTGATCAGTTTTCTGCCAATCGATCAGTGATTCGTCCTCCACCAATTTAGAGGAATGACTTTGAGCTGAAGCCTGCATACTACACTCTTGTGGGTCAACATCTTTTTCATGGTCTTTCTCATGAACACCCTATGGATCATATTGAAAAGTTTGAGGATTTGGTTACAAGCATCAAGAGCCATGGAGTATCCTATGATTACCTCTTCTGCAAACTCTTCCCATACTCTCTTGGTGGAGATGCGACTTACTGGCTGAAGCAGTTACCTCCTGGTTCACTGACTTCTTGGGAAGAGACTAAGACTGCTTTCTTGAACAACTTCTATGATGATGCACGATCTGAGGATCTGAGGAACAAGATCTCCCAGTTTTCTCAAGGACCTACTGAGGCATTCAAGGCTGCTTGGGTGCGATTCAAATCTTATCAGAGGTATTTTCCACATCACGGATTCACTCAGGTTCGGTTGTTGGGAATCTTCTTCGGAGAGATCGATTGGAGGTATCAGATGGCTCTAGATGCTGCGAGCAATGAAAATTTCTACACAAGGTAACCTGACGATGCGTATGTGCTCAATGAGAACTTGGCGCCTAGCAATAGCGCCAAGAGTGCTGAACTTGAGCGGAAAAGGCTGCACGGAGGTGTTGATGGATCGCAGATTTCTAAAGTGCATGTGAAGCTGGATTCGGTGCATAATTTGTTGATGGGTAAGTAGCAGAAGGCTGTTCGTCTTGCTGAAAAGGATGAAGTGGAATATGTTAACTACATTGATGGAGTTGGATTTCAAGATCAAAGGTATCAATGCCCACCCACACCACCCACTTCTGAGAGCAATGTTGAGTCTATGCTTGAACAGATTCTTCAGGGACAGCAGAAGATGACAGTGGACTTCAATGGGAAGATGGACGCTATGTACACATACCTCAATGGGGAAATTGAGTCTCTCAGTCTTCATCAGAAGATGCTGGAAACTCAAATAGCTCAGACTGCAACAACTGTCAAGGGAGAGATGGTTCATTCACAGAATGAATACGTCATTGCTATCCCCTCGAGGAGTGGAAAAGAGGTACACCCAGGAGTGAAGAACATCCCAATTGCAGAGACTTTCGTCGATCTTGCTGAAGATGACGACTGGGATTCTGAAAATCCCCGTGTATCGATCGATACCAGCCAGTGTCGATCGATACCAGTCCAGACACCTGCACGAGGGGATCCAAAATCCTGTGTATCGATCGATACTCCATCTGTGTCGGTCGATACTGAGGCGCATGTCGAGAAGGAACCAGAGATTGTCAAGGACATGGTGTACAAACCCAAAGCGAAAGCATCGATCGACACCACTTCTGTGTCGGTCGATACCAGTTCAGTTGCTAAAACGAAACCCGAGTTGAGTGCAGAAAGGGTTTACAAACCTAGGGCGCCATACCCCATGCCACCCAGACACCTCAGAGACCCTATTTCTCCAAAGCAGCTGCTTGGCTTTGAGAAGATGGTACAAAGGATTCCCCACACCCTGACTTTTGAAGAAGCTCTAGAGTACCGCCCTCTGCTGAGTCACTTCCGAGATTGCAGAGAAACTCTGGAAGAGATCGAAGTACTCATCAAGGCAAGAAGAAAGTCACTACCGCTGAGGCAGTTGACTAAGAGGGAAGACCCAGGAATATTCTCAGTTCCATGCTCTATCTCTGGAGTTGAATTCAAAGAGTCTCTGGTTGACTAGGGGGTTAGCGTCAATGTCATGTCGAAGGCAATTGCAGAGAGATTGGGAGCTGATATTCGATCTCCCAAGACATCTATCACATTCGCGAACTGTTCCACCTCACTTCCATATGGTACGATCCCTGATTTGATGGTTAACGTAGGAGATTGCCTGGTTCCTACTGATTTTCAGGTCGTGGAGATGAGTGCAAGATCTAGTACGCAATTGATTCTTGGAAGACCGTTCATGGCTACAGTTGGTGCCATTATGGACACACCCAACAAGAGAATCTCGTTCTCATACATTGAGAAGGAGGTGTACTACAAAGTCATTCCTACTAGAGGAACTCCCACACATATCTCTTGCATCACCTTGTTACCGGAGAGACATTGGTAGTTGATCTTTTGGAAGAGCCTCCTGACGAGCCAACTGTCATAGACCTTCTAGATAGTCCTTCTGTCATCACCAAGAAAGACGTCAAAACATCTAAGGCAAAGAAAAAGGTGAAGTGCAAAGGAGTGAAGGGTGCTGCTTCTATGACTTTAATCCCTCAGAAGTGTGATGGGGATTCGATTGAGTACAAGGTGAAGTGCAAAGGAACTTCGAAACCATTCTTTAAGGCTAGAGTTCTTCTTACTTCAGAGCTGAAAGAGAAAGGAAAGGAGGTTGTGGAGAGCATGTTGAGCAGAACTCTGAAGCTGGAAGTGTCTAGTTGTAGAACTTGCCTGAGAGTAAGTTCTCAATCTTCTCCTGACTGATCACCTGAGGTACAGTCAAGCTACTGACGTTAAACAAGCGCTTAGTGGGAGGCAACCCACTGGCGAGTCTGTATATACGTCTTTTATTTTAGTATTTTTCGTTTTTGTGTCTTGTGTTTACATGTAAATCAGATGAAAAAGGTCAGTGTCAACCGATACCAGTGATGGTATCGATCGACACCAGAAGAAACATACGTTGCATCGACCAATGGTCCTTGTATCGATCGATACCAGCAATGGTATCGGTCGATACCCAACACGCATTTAACTTCTCTGATTTTTCACGTCTCCACTTAGCCGTTTTGGTTTCTTTCACTGACCCTAGACTAGATAACATTGGGGACAGTGTTGTTCAAGTCTGGGGGAGGTAGTTGCTGACATTTTTTTTGTTTTTTCTTAGAGTCAGTCGTTTTATTGAGTCAAAAATCGTTTTTATTGAGTCAAAACTTGTTGGAGATGATGATCATGTGCTTGCGCCTATTGTTCTGATTTTGTTTTTGAGTAAACAGTGTTACAGGATCAGTTCTACATCGACTAATGAAAAATCCAAAGACTGACCAGTTGACTAGAAAACATCCATGTCTCCAGCAGAGTTTTTCTAAAGCCTGAGCCAAATTTTTGCACTTCATCAATGTGGTTAGTGTTCATAGAGCTTGATTCATCATTCATATCTGACAAAAGGAACCCATGTGTTTAAAGTAATGGTATCTCTCTCTCCCCTGTTATAAGTTGATAAATAAGAGCATAAAAGATGAAATGACTTTCTTCTGAGTAGAGGGCTAGGAAAATTTCCAGCGATTCCATTATTCTACTTAAGAGGGAATGATCACACAAAGGTTGAAAGCGAGGTTAGGAAAATTTCCAGTGATACCACTATTCGCCTAAGCCTTTGATACATAGAGAGGAAAGTGTCGGGGATTCGGTGGCAAACACCATCAATACTCGCGTTTCAGATCTTAATGTGTATATGCATATCCAAAAAGAAAGAAAGAACATGTTGAGAAACAAGTCTGGGGGAGAGAAAATAATACCAGAAAGTGTGAAATTGGATGGTTCCTTGTCGTGATATTGTATGGTAAAGAACCTAGAAGGTTCTTGAACATTGGCTGCAGCGATGAAACTGGCGATGATGACTTTGTTTGAACAATGTTGCGGGATAATGTGTGGAGTCTGGAAAAGCTGTGAATGTCTACGGAGAAGTACATGGTGGTTAGATCAAAAGATGGTTAGGTAACATTTGGGTGCTTGGGAAAAGGATCTTTGCGATGGTTCATGAACAGGTGAGTCTCCGTGTTTTCAAACCTCTTTCTCTGGTTTAGCTTTCTATTTGCTTGAGAGCAAGCAAAGGCTAAGTCTGGGGGAGTTGATATATCATGGTTTTTACCCATTTTAAGCCATGATATAAGTCCGTTTTATAGAGTCTTTCTACTATTTTGTAGTGTTTTAGAGTCTTTTACAGGTTTTAGCACGTTGGGAGCATAATAGGAGATATTGGAGCTTTCTGGAGCATTTTGGAGCAAAGCAGAAGCTCGTGTAGCTGAGTACCCGATTTGAAGCTTCAGTATCGATCGATACTGACTAGTATCGGTCGATACTCACTGTAGCAAGACACAAGTCGCGTCTTTTATGAAGAGTTGAGGAATTGCAAAATTGTCCAGAAGACTTTATTATTTATAATTTAGCCCAAAACGTGTTTTAGCATTATAATTAGGTTTTTCAGCCACTTTTGGTGGCTACGCTTTCATTACACTTGATTTTACTTTGGTTTTTAGAGAGACAACTCTGAAATCCTGTTTCTTATTGATTTCTTTGATGATATATTCAATCATGTTGTTTTCATTCTCCATGTCTGAGTAGATCCACTTTAGGTTCAGGGTTCTCATAAGGGTTTTCTTGGAATGTTAGGTTGATTAGTTGATTAGGATTCACCATCTGAATTAGTTCTTCACCATAGGTTGTTCTCAAAACTAATTCTAGGTTGACGAATCTGGAACTTAGATCATAGGTTAATCGATTAGACACGACAGTGCAATTGAGAAATCTGATAGAACCTAGGGTGAGCTAATTAATTATTCGCAAAGAGATTTGGTTTAGTTGATTTGTGAACATATCAAACTCGATATTAAGGCTGATTTAATTTGCAAAGAGATTTGGGATTATGAAGTTTAGATTTAGATAATTCTCGCAACGACAGTTGGTTAACTATACTTTAGTGATTTGAGTTCAAGAACCGTGCGTAACCTGAGCCCTGATTAGTTAGTTTATCTGCATTCATTGATTTCCTGAGAAATACCCTGAACCTATCTTTCTCCCATCGATATTTTACAACTCTTTTACTGTTTATTGCTTTTGTTTCATCTGAATTGCTTAGCTTGATTCTCATCTATATAATATATTGTATCTTTTCGTGAGTTCTTGTGTTCGACCCCTACATATACTTCAACAACTGTTTTAATACTTTTAGGGTATTAATTTGAACATATCAGTAAATATTTCAAATTATTTTAATTATCTTGACTAACTCCTTATGTTTCTCTCTTTTGATTTCCATTAGGCGATTTTTATGCTTTCATAGAATAAGAATTTGTAATCTTTTATTTTAATTTCTGTAAATTTTTTCTGATTTTTATTCACAATGAAATAAAACAAGAACTTTTTCTCTAAACTTGAGTTTTCTAGAAAAATGTGTCTTCTCTAAACCTAGTTGAGACCAGCAACTCCTCGGTTTGAGAACTTGTGTTTTATTACGAGCCTTACTCAACTTGTGTGGTACACCTTTATCCACCTTCCATCTCACACCTTCGGCAAATCAACCAACTCAATTGGTTAGAGTAGCTTGACCTCTTGGCCACCCCTTGGTGTGATCAACCAAGCTTTGCTTCCGAGATTCTACAAGCCTAGAGTGCATTTGTTGTGCTTGAATACATCAAATCAGAACCACCTGACCATCTATGACAAACCACCAGAACATCAGAACCAAGGCTGCAACCATACCAAGGTTCTAACAGTTTTAAACCAAAACTTTCTATCTTTGCGAGAAGGAGATCCCGAGGCATACTTAGATTGGGAAAGAAACTTAGATGAATGGTTTGAGTACCACAACTATCCTAAGGAGGAGAGGATACACATGGCTGATATTCTCATATTTTACTCATTTTAGCATGCATTTAACTTAGTGTTTTGAGTCTCATGCATGTAATTTCGTAGATTTCTTTAGTGTTTTGGTCCAATTTAGAGTCTAGCTAGTTTACATTAGGTCCTAAAGAGTCTTGCATCATTTTGAGTATTTTCTAGGTACTTAGAGACATTTTGGGGATGATTGGAGTTATGGAGCAAAGGCAAATGCAGAGTTCACCCGAGGTGTCTGAAAGATCAGGCCGTCCAAAGATTTTCCAATCGGATTTAGCTTCGAATGTCTTCATGACAATGATTGAAAAATGAGTTAGCTGTCGTTTGGAAGTGGTTTCAAGGTATTCAGATTGGTGGTTCAGGAGATATATCGATTTTACCAAGGACATGGCAGTCTGGCCGCGAGATGAGCAACCAACACCGCCCAACCATGGACCGGTGTCACCATCCGGTATTGCAGCCATGCTCAAGACAGGGAGAATACCGGGCCATCACACCGGACCATCACCGTCTGGTGTAAACCATAGTTGACCCAGTTTGATCAGAGTTGACTCAGTTTGACCAGAGTTGACCCAGTTTGACCCCTTTGACTATTTAAACTTTCTATACATAATTTTTGTAGTAAGTTTTCTTCTTGTAAGAGTGGGGGATCGACCCAAACTCTCTCTTTTGAGGGATTTTGATTCTATTCTTCATACAAATGCCATTCTAAAGAAGATTTCTTCACTCTATCTTCATATTATGTTTATTTGATTTTTTTTCTTGGATTATAGTTTGCTTGATTTTGATGGTTTAATGATTGATTTATGATGTTTAGGTATTAGATCCTTGTTTTTCTTCTTTATTTAGTGTTCTTAATGCTAGATTAAGCTTGTGAAAGCTAATATAGATATATCATAGGAAATTTCATGCACATGTGTTTGATGAAATTCTCCAAAGAACTAAATAAGGGATTTGCATATCTTAACCCATGAGAGTGGATGTTTAAGGTGTATTTTGGTTAATAGAACTTGTTATTAATGGTTGTTAATTATATGATCACAAATGAGAGTTTGTTATTGATTAAGTGATTAACAAATGGATTAGTGTCATGAGAATGAATTAATCTTATTCAAGTGTTCTAGACCTAAGGAATATCATAGATTGTGTGCATTAGTGTCATAAATGATGATTATTTGGATTGCATCTTGTTAGATCCTTCACATAGGTTGATCTTAATGCTAGATTTGAATTGAGAGATCAAAACTAGAGCTTAAGCATTTCATGCCCGAGAGGTGTTCGATGAATGCTTGATCCAAACTTATTGTCAGCTTTTCACATCCTAGCCAATGAGAGTTGATGTTTAGAGTGATTAGTGAACTAATTGGAATTGTTTATTAATGCTCATTGATTATCTAATTACAAACGAGAGTTTATGTCAATTAGGTGATTAGTGAAGTGATTAGTGCCATGATAGTGGATTAGTCATATTTGTGAATTTCATGTTCTAGGATAATGTTTAATTCGATCTATGTCATCATTTTTTGATTGTTAATCATTTCTTTGATAGTTTATTTCATGATCCAACACTTTTATCTTTTGTTTTCTTTCTTGCATTTTACTTTCTTAATTTAAAACGAAAACATAAAAACCAAAAACCATTTAATTGCTCTAGCTTAAGAAGTTTTATGCATTCCTAGTGTATTAATCTTAACCTCTATGGATTGACACCTCTTATGCTACAATGACAAGTATAGAAGAATTGATACGAACTTAAAAAAAATCCTTTATCAATGGCCATCACCCACCTCGACGGAGAAGCCTTCACATGGTGGCAAAGAGAGGATGCAGTACGTTGGGAGTGTCAAGAGCCACCCATCACTACTTGGGAAGGCCTGAAGCGGGTCATGAACTTTGAGTATGTCCCAAGGAACCTTCGACAAGAAAGCATAGGCTTATATTTTCTGAGAATCCTAAACAGTAAGACCTTTGAACTGGAGTGTGATGCTTTGGGAATTGGTATATGAGCTGTATTGACTCAAGAAAGGAAGCCAATAGCGTTTTTCAGTGAAATAAAACAAGAAATTTTTCTCTAAACTTGAGTTTTCTAGAAAAATGTGTCTTCTCTAAGCCTAGTTGAGACCAGCAACTCCTCGGTCTGAGAACTTGTGTTTTATTACGAGCCTTACACAACTTGTGTGGTACACCTCGATCCACCTTCCATCTCACACCTTCCGCAAATCAACCGGCTCAATTGCTTAGAGTAGCTTGACCTCTTGGCCACCCCTTGGTGTGATCAACCAAGATTTGCTTCCGAGATCCTACAAGCCTAGAGTGCCTTTGCTGTGCTTGAATACATCAAATCAGAACGACCTGACCATCTGTGAAAAACCACCAGAAGATCAGAACCAAGGATGCAACCATACCAAGATTCTAACAGTTTTAAACCAAAACTTTTTGTCTTTGCGAGAAGAAGAGATCCCGAGGCGTACTTAGATTGGGAAAAAAACTTAGATGAATGGTTTGAGTACCACAACTGTCCTGAGGAGGAGAGGATACACATGGTCGTCACCCACCTCGACGGAGAAGTCTTCACATGGTGGCAAAGATAGAATGCGATACGTTGGGAGTATCAAGAGCCACCCATCACTATATGGGAAAGCCTGAAGCGAGTCATGAACCTGGAGTATGTCCCAAAGAATCTTCGACAAGAAAGCAGAGGCCTCTATTTTCTAGGAATCACAAACAGGAAGACATTTGAAGTGGAATGTGATGCTTCGAGATTGGTATAGGAGCTGCATTGACTCTAAGAGGGAAGCCATTATCGTTTTTCAGTGAGAAGTTAGGAGGAGCTACGCTTAACTATCCTACATACGACAATGAGTTATATGCGTGCCTTGGAGACTTGGCAATATTACCTATTGTCAAGGGAGTTTGTGATTCATACATATCATGAACTCAAGCATCTTAGAGATCAGACGCATCTCAAGAGAAGACATGCCCGGTGGATGGACTTTATTGAAAATTGTCCTTACATTATCAAGTTCAAGAAGGGCAAGGAAAACATAGTGGTTGAAGCTTTATCAAGGAGTCATGCGTTGATCGCAACAATGAAGGCTAAAGTCATGGATTTTGAGTTCATCAAGGATCTGTACCAAGATGATCTAAACTTGGGAGAGAGCTACAATGAGTGTAGTAAAGGAGCTCACCGGAAGTTCTACATTCACGAAGGCTTCTTGTTCCGAGAAAAGAAGCTTTGCATACCACAATGTTCTCTTAGGGATTTGATTGTTCGGGAAGCTCATAGCGGATGACTTATGAGACATTTCGGAGTAGACAAGACACTGACCGTGATGAAAGAGTATTTCTACTGGCCGCACCTCAAAAAGACCGTAGAAGCTCATTGTGCTAGATGCGTGGTTTGCAAGAAAGCTAAGTCTAGAGTGCATCCTCACGAATTTTACTTACCTCTACCGATTCCTACATCACCATAGGTCGACATATCAATTGATTTTGTGATGGGATTACCAAAGATTAACCACAAAGACTCCATCTTTGTCGTGGTAGACAGATTCTCCAAGATGGCACATTTCATACCGTGTGCTAAGGTGAACGATGCTTCTCAGACCGCTGACCTATTCTTTATAGAGATAGTTCGTTTACATGGAGTGCCACAAACTATAGTTTATGATCGAGACATCAAGTTTTTGAGCCACTTTTGGAAGACCTTGTGGAAGAAGCTAGGAACCAAGCTCTTGTTCTCTACAACATGTCATCCTCAGACAGATGGTTAAATCGAGGTGGTCAACAGGACGTTATCTACTCTGCTTAGAGCTTCAATTGGGAAGAATCTGAAGAACTGGCTGGAATGTCTCACATTCATTGAGTTCGCTTACAACTGAGCTCAACATTCAGCTACAAAGATGTCTCCATTCGAGATTGTTTATGGTTTCAATCCAACCACTCCACTAGATTTGTCTCCATTTCCACCAGCTGAAGCCGTGAGTTTAGATGGAGAAAAGAAAGCTGAGTTTGTAAAAAAAAACTTCATCAAAAGGTGTAAGAGAACTTAGAAAAGAGAACGTAGCAGTATGTGAAGCACGCCAACAAAGGACGCAAGGAAGTTGTGTTCGAACCAGGAGAATGGGTGTTGTTGCACATGAGACATGAAAGATTTTCAAACCAGAGGAGTTCAAAACTTGCACGAAAAAGAGATGGACCATTCAAGATCCTAGAAAAGATCAACAACAATGCCTACAAGCTTAAATTGCCAAGTGAGTTTAATGTATCTTCTACTTTCAATGTATATGATCTAGCTCCATATCATGCTAATGATTCAGTTTTGAGGGCAAAACCTCTTAAAGAAGGAGAGACTGATGAGGCCATTCAAGCTGAACCAGATTTAACCGAGCCACAACTAATAGATGTGGAAGTGCCTACTCTTCATCAAGGACCAATGACAAGACAAAGAGCTAGGATTCTCCAACTTAAGTACAATCAAATTATAATGCAAGCTATATCTCAAACTAATCAAGAGAATCCAAGAGAGGACAAGAGGAGACGTCCAAGGAAGATCCAGTCGCGGAACCACGTTGATTAAGTGGGGGGCCAATGAACCCAATGAAATTTAAAAAATTGGTGTAACTTATTAAAGTCCAATATTAATGCCTCCACTCATAAAATAATATATGCCCCCATTAATCCATGAAACTGGACTTCTAAACCCAACAAAAAAATATTAAAACCCATTCGATACTTAAAAAAAAAATAGATGTTAAACTTAAACCCAAACAATAAAATACAAACCCAAACAATATTATAATATGATTATGTTAAAAACTAAACAATAAAACACAAGCCCATTCAATTAATTAAAAAAATAAAAAACCTAAATACTACTCTCCATCTCTCACGACTCCATCGCTCTCTTTGGTTCTAACTTTTCATTTTTTTCTGATTCTTCAAACAAAATTAGCATATTATGAATCAATTGCTTATATATCGACTTTCTTATATGGTTTAGATTTTTTCGTTTGATGTAAATTAGTAACATGATTATTATTTTTCTCAGTCGATGGAACATTTTCTTAAAAGAAAATCCACCTCAACATCTGAGAGTAATTTAGACGATTTGCCATGGAATCCTGCTAAACGGAAAAAGATTTTGGAATATCATCCAAATCAAAGAGATGAGGTAAGATGCAAGTATCTAGCTAAAGGTCCTTGTAAGCCTTATGGTCATAATTTTCCGAAAAAGATGATAGGAAAATCATTGAGAAGATTTAATCCAGCTTGGTTTGATCAGTATGCCAATTGGCTTGAGTATAGCGTATCGAAAGATAAAGCCTTCTGTTTGTGTTGTTACTTGTTTAGAGATGATATACAAAAACAAGGTGGGAATGATGCATTTGTGACATAAGGTTTTTCTAGTTGGAACAAATCTGAAAGATTAGCTTCTCATGTGGGTGCTATGAATAGCTTTCACAATATTGATGTGAAGAAGTGTGATTCTTTGATGAAACAAGACCATTCTATTGCGCATGCTTTTTATAAGCATGATGATGTGGTGAAAAATGAGTATATCGTGTTCGGTTAAATGATTCGATTGATGCTTCTAGATATTTGATGTGACAAGGATTATCTTTTCGTGCTCATGATGAGTCAGAAGAGTCTGCTAATAAAGGAAATTTCATACAACTCTTGAAATACACGGCAGAACAGAACGAGGTTGTAAGTAAGGTTGTTTTGGAGAATGCTCCAAAAAATAACCAAATGACTTCTCATCCGATTCTGAAGGATATTGTTCATTGTTTTGCAAAAGAAGTTGTGAAATCTATTATAGAAGAAATTGATCATGGTATTTTTGGTCTATTGGTGGATGAATCTGCTGATGTTTCACACAAGGAACAAATGGCTGTTGTTTTCCGATTTGTCGATATATAAGACATGAACAATCAAAGAAAGATTTATTGGTGTTGTTCACCTAAAAGAAACGTCTTCTTTGACGCTTAAGCATGCTATAGATGATTTGTTTGCTAAGTACGATTGAGCTTGAAAAATATAAGAGGTCAAGGTTATGATGGAGCGAGTAACATGAAAGGTGAATTTAATGGTCTTCGGGCTTTGATTCTAAGAGAAAACAGTTCGGGCTATTATGTTCATTACTTTGCTCATCAACTTCAATTGGTTGTAGTGGTAGTTTAATATGAACCTCCCAAGGATTCTCACTCGAAGTTGGTAAAAGGGGATAAGCTTTGCTTCTATGAAACCGAAAAGCTTCAAAGAACAAAGGATGTGGATTGAATGGTCTCACAAGGGTTGCGGAAAAGCCCTTGATATTCCGCTTTGATTCTTTTGGATATGACTCACCAAAAGCATCAAAGGATTTCGATGGATATTACTCACCAACGAGATTGATCTAGAAGTGAAAGAGATTTTTATTCAAAAGACTAGATGATTTGATAATGAGGAATACAAGAGTTTAAATAGAAAACTACAAGGCTTGCATGCACATCAATTAAACAAGCCTCGAAAATGACAAAGAAAATAAATGAAAGTTTGAATTGAAAGAAATGACTCTTGCCCTTCTAATTTCGAAAATGATGATTGAGTTTCTTGGGCTTGGATCAACAAATGGGTTTTATTGGAAGTGATCCAATTGCCTCATTAAAAACCTCTCTTTGGAAAACCCAATGGGACAAAACCAAAGAGGAGGAAAAGAGCACAATTAAACCACTTAGCCATTTGTTGATCTACTTGAGCTTGTTATTCAAAACCATAGAGGTTTGAAAACACTTCTTCAACCGAGCCCAAGCAATCTGGTCGAGTCCCACTTGATGGAATAATTTCCCCGAGATTTTCTTGAATCGTTTTGCCTTAGCTCCTTTCTTTGTAATGATTGATTTTCCCTCAGTCGGATGTCCCTCGGCAAGAACTCCCTCAGTTGAATGTCCCTCGGTTAGGAGTCCCTCGGAGCATAATCCCTCGGATAAGAATCCCTCGGATCCCTCGGATCCCTCAGCTTGCTTTCCCTCGACTCCCTCATCATCTGGTTCGAGCTGCTCATCCAGGATCATATCATAGTTGCAAAGAAACATTTTGAAGTTGGTATTTTTTTTGATATGATATCTACATTGTTGAATGTTGTTGGAGCTTCGTGCAAACGAAAAGATGTGCTTCAAGAAAAATATCGAAAAGATATTGAAAAAGGAATCAGTGATGGTGAAATTAGCACATGGAAAGGGAAGAATCAAGATCGTTCTCTTCCAAAGCCAGCAAATACTCGTTGGGGTTCTCATCATAAGACATTGTTGCGTTTGGTCGAGTTATTTTCAATAGTTATTGAGGTGCTTGGATTTATTCAAAGCGAAGGCATTGAGGACTCGAAGAAACGTCAAGCATATGGTCTTGTTAAGTATTTACCCCTTATTTGCATGGCTTCCTTAAGTCCCACAAGTTCGTTCAAGCAGTTTGATAAAGATAAGTTGGTGAAATTGGTTGAGTTCTATCCATATGATTTTAGTTCTTTTGAGAGTTCTTCTCTTGAGCAGCAACTTGACATCTACATTGACAATGTAAGAGAGGATGAACGATTTTCTAATTTGAAGAGTCTTAGAGATCTTTCTCGTCTTATGGTGGAAACACAAAAACATCTTGCACATCCTCTTGTTTACAGACTATTGAAGTTAGCATTGACTTTACCAGTTGCTACAGCAACTGTCGAGAGATGTTTCTCTGCAATGAAGTTTGTGAAGACAACCTCGCACAACCGAGTTGGAGATCAATTTTTAAGTGATTGTTTTGTTTGTTTTATTGAGAAAGATCTAATTGTTTGAATCGATGACAAACGAAACAGTGATGAAGAGATTTCAAACTATGGTTGAACGTAGAGTATGTTTGTAAGGTGTTTTTTATAACATTTATAAGTTATTTTTATTTTTATTTTTATTTATGATTTTTTGAATATTTATTTATTTAATTTTTTATATTTAAATATTTATACCCCTAATGAAAAAAACTTCTGATTCCGCCACTGAAAAGATCATTATCTACGAACATGGACAGGGAATTTTAAAGATCATCAAAACCCAACCAAACGGCCTAAGCTCTAAGATTCAAGAATTCTGGCCAATGCTCAGCCCAAACCCACGTCTTTGTCATTACTCTTGAAGATGATCAAGACTAGAGAATTCAAAATTGCTGAAACAAGAATCAAGAGCCGAGAGTAGTCAACCTTTCCTTATCCACTACAACTCAGTCGCATCTACAAGGTGAGAAAGGTAAGTTGATTTCCATTATCATTATTTTTCGTTTGATTTTTGTGTCTACGTGATTTTCATTAAGTTACTAGACCATAGCTATTGTAATAAACTTAACTAGGATTTAACCCGCGTTATAATTAGTGCGGAGTAATTTTTTTAAAAAAAATTGTTTTGAAATTTTAAAAAATTGCATTTATCTTAAATTTACAATATAGCTAACTAATGATTATAGATAAAACTGTCAATTTGTAATAATTTGTCAATTTAACCCGTTTTGCAGTGAACTAAAATATTATTCGGGCTAACCCGTAAAAACTTATAATCTTGAAAACATAACTCTAATATGCACTGTTAAATGACTTTAGTTTTTGTGGTTAGTCTACGAACTCTTTAAAAAAATAGTTTTCTTGCGTCTTAACTTTTAATAAAATTAGTTAAATATTTTCTAATTTTTCTTTTGATATATATTCAAATAAAATATAATAAATTATAGTAAAAAATATAGCAAGATTTTGAATAGATTTTTTTCTTTGAATATATATGACTTGATTATTATTTTAAAATATATAATATTAAAAATAATTAAAAAAATAAATAAGAAATAGGGGTGTCAAAATGGGTCATGGCTCGATCCAATTTGACCCATGATCCTAATGGGTCAATTTTTTTTAACCCTAATGGGTTGATGAGTCAAATAGATCATGGATCAAATGGGTCATGGATCAAATGGGTCAATTTGTAATGGGTCATGGGTCAAATGGGTGATCCGTTGGACTCATCATCATGACATCATCATACATTATTATGACATCATCACATATTATTATGAATTTATGACATCATCATGACATCATAACAATATTACCATCATTTTTTCTCAAAAAGTAATAATTCATCATTTTCCAGCCAAAAACGCGATTTCGTATTTTCCCGCCAAAAAGTGATTTTGCATTTTCCCGCCAAAAACGCGATTTCGCTTTTTCCCGCCAAAAATACGATTTCGCATTTTCCCGCCAAAAACGCGATTTCACATTTTCCCGCCAAAAACGTGATTTCACATTTTCCCGCCAAAAAACGCGATTTCACATTTCCCCGCCAAAAACGTGATTTCACATTTTCCATTTAATGCAAAATATATAATTTCCATATTCTAATCAATAATTTTAAAAGACTATTATATCATTTTCTATTTCAATTATTTTTTGTTGTTTTTAATGGCATTTCATGTAATAACTTACAAAACAAAGTTCATTTTTAAAAATGTATTCTTAAATAATATTATAGAGACATC
>PKML01043688.1:369729-451068 GCA_002933935.1 Eutrema yunnanense | reverse complement strand
TTAAGTCGCGATGTCGTGTCTGCTGTGCTGGGTATCGATCGATACCATGGGGGTATCGATCGATGCTAGACGTAAAAACAGGTACTCAGCGACACGATCTTCTGCTTCTGCTCCAAATGCTCCAGAAAGCTCCAATACTTCCAATTAAGCTCCAAACGTGCTATAACCTGTGAAAGACTCTAAAAGACTCCAAAACACTAGAAAAGACTCTAAAAAAGGACTTATATCATGGCTTAAACAGGGTAAAAACCATGATATATCATATACTTTATACTTGCTATATAATTTAGAAGAATTTTAAGATAATCATCATCGACAGAACCAGTTCTTCTTTGCTTTCTTGTTTTCAACTTAGAAGTGCAGATTAAAAAACAACATACAAGACCGCATGAATTCTGCAGAGATAATCAAAAAATAAATGAACCTTTTCAAACCCAAGCTAAAACTAAAACTAAAATGTGTAGTTTGAATGCCAAGCTAAAACTAAATTTGACTAAAAGAAGAAGAAAACGTACATTTTAGTTTGCAAAGATTCAAGAGACTAATATTTTACCATGTATATAGCTTTGTGATCAATCATCATTACCAACTTCAGGATTACATATGATGAAATGTAGACTCAAATCACTGTTCAAGACTTCAAGCTCAAGTAAACACATTGTCGAATTGGAAATTTTTCTCAAACGGAATTACCAAATTCTGGACACAACTCCACAGTTATACGTATACGAAGTTACGAGAGAAGCTAAAACCATATTTTATTTTGCCTAGGTTGCATTATATATTTCTATAACATTTTCACGGCCAACAAGTTCCCGTTACCGGAATCTTTAACCGGAAACAACAACAACAACAACAACAATACCACAGTAACATATATCTTACAGAAACAAACTTTTCATTTTGATCTTAAACCGAAGCAACCGAAAGATCATCTGAACCAGTAATAACCTTAAACACATTCTTGCTTGAAGGCAAACCAGCCACTGGTTCATCTTCAATTCCACATTCATTTGTTCCTCTTCTAATCATGAAATAACCATCCTGCAAATTTCATATATGTCAGCATTCACATTGAAAATCCCACATCTATAACTTTTCTTAAAAATTATTTACAAATAACACTTACATCACCCCAGCTTCTGTTCCATTGATTTGCCATCAACTACAAACAAACAAGAAAGAAAAAAAACGTTATAAATTCCGGTTTTATTTCAATTTTTCAATCGAGAACCATCTTAGAAATGTCAAGTTCAACATTTACCCAATAATCTCCGCCTTCATCTGTAGTTCCCCAACCAATAAGTTTAACAGCATGACCTCCAATGTTAGAACCTGTTATGTGCTTATATACTCCAGATTTGTAATGAGCAAAATCCTAATCAAAACAACCCATTAATGATCCATCTTTCTTTAACTTAGCCAACAATGTAAAAGTTTTTTGTATTTTTTGTTTTACCTCATAAACGGTAAAAGAGACTTCAACAGGTCCATTCTTATAAACCTCTGCCATGATGTCTTGTGGATTAGATTTAACAGTGTATGTACTAACACTATAATGTTTCGATTCACTCCATAACTGGTTTCCGCTGACGCATTTCCGCATACATGTCGGTGTAGGATATGCGGGTTCACAACCCGGGTGAGAGCATCCGGTGTTATCAAAGTATGGATCACACTAACAAACCAATCAACCATTACTACAAAACTTCAATCAAAACCAGTTCCAAATTTGAGTAATTTTTAGTGAGAATCAGTTTCTACCTCTTCTGTGACAACGCCGCTATACGAAAAGTATTGCCAAGCAGCAATTGGGTAGCCACCGTCACAACCTTCGCCACAGCGGAATCCACAACAAGCTAAGAGATCATTTACTGATAAAGAAATGTTCTGAAGTGGAACAACAAACAAACAAACAAAAGATTAGGCTTTGGATTATAAATCTTAAGCTGGTTTTTCGATTGCTAATTAGTATTACCATTCCAAATTGGATACAGAATCTATCAGATAGTGATTCAACAGCACCAAATGCCCAGCAAGAACCACAATGTCCCTAAAACCAAAACCACAAATGTCATAAAAACCAAGTTTTTTTTCCTTCGATAGAACGTTACAAGAACCACAAAGATTGAAGCTTTACCTGATCTATAAAGAGAGGCATCAAAACAAACACAAAAAATCAAGAGTTAGTAACCGATAAATGAAATGCAATTGAAACACACAAAAAACTGCTGGAAAGAAAGCTAAAACCAGACCTAAGATGTTTCCAATACTGGTGCACTGTGGCCAAGCGGTTCTAGCATCGAATGCTTTAGGTAACTTCAAAGATCGATCATGGCTTACAATGGGAACACCTAAGAATTGCTTCTTCGGTGTTGGTTTAACCCCGAGGAGACGCTTAAACTCTGCAACCTGCAACAAAATAAAACGCAGACAAAAGTTTTGTAAGAAGAAATGATGAAACTTTGGCTGGTCAAAAGAGGATTTAAAGATCTTACAGTTGCGTTGGAAAATCGATCATTTATAGCAGCTTTCCATCCAGCTTCTGGATTTTGGTTGACTCTCTTCACAATCTCTTCCTGTGAGAAATCAAAATCTCGATTAGGGAGAATCAGAAGAACAGAACAAATTACGAAAACAAAAGAATTCAAACCTGAAGTATCTTCGAGTTCAGTTTCTGTCTGGAAAGATTTTCTGCTTTGACACCCTGATTTAAACAAAAACCCAGATTTTTTTTAAACCCAGAAGATTGTAGTCGACAAAGTTTGGATCTTTTGAATTTTGCTCATCAGAAGATCAGAACCAAGTCAAACCCAGGAGCAATAGATAAAACAAAATTGATCAGCTGAATCAAACATAGCAACATAATTTTCGATCTTCTTTCTTACACTTGGAGAAAACAAATAACAGAGATCATGAAAGCTACCTGCAAGTCGAAAGACGAGGAGACAAGCCCTAAGAGCAATAAAACAGAGACCAAACAGAGTTTGGTGGTAGAATCAGCCATGAGAATCTCTCCTTTTTCACTTTCAGTGTCTTCGATGAATCCCAGAAAATCAAAAGATCACGTTGTTGAAGTAACCTCACTAATGGGAGAATCTCTCCTTTATAATACAGAGAGAGAGAGCGTCTTATCTACTGCACAGTGTCTGACAGAGACATTTCTTGGGAAACTGAATGACTTTTTTAAGAGCCAAGAGAGTTAGGGAAATGAGATCTTAGCCGTTGATTGGTTCTCATCTACGAAAAACTACTCGGTTCAAGCTATACATGATCGCCACGTCGCATCATTACACGTCGTCCGTTTGGGGTTGGACCCTTCATTACGAAACCATTTTGATTTGATGCGGAAAATTCAGATAATTGTAATTTTAAGAAGCAAGTAACTAATATTTGATCCACTCTTGTATAATATGTATCTATATAGATTTTTAATTATTATATTTATATACAATTTTCTGAATTTTTAATAATAAGACTTTTTATTATAAAAATAATAAAATGATATTTAAAGATTTACAAATTAAGAAAAAAACAATATTATGTTGTAAATGCTCCTGAAAATTCTTGTTCCTATCGAACCATTTATATCCAATATTCAAAATTTCGCTAGGCGCTAGTCGGACGGTCGAGTTGGACCTAACGCTTAGCGAAAAAATCGGAGATTAATCGGAGATTAGTTTTTGAAGTTTTAATGTCTTTTTAACATGTTAATCCATTATAATTTATAGTTTCAATATAATATTGTGCTAAATATTGGATAAAACACATGAAAACAAATATTATATCCAATACAGTATGATTTTCATTAAAAATATGAACATAAGTTTGACTTATCAAATTTTAA
Organism: Eutrema yunnanense; assembly: GCA_002933935.1. Classification (NCBI taxonomy): domain Eukaryota; kingdom Viridiplantae; phylum Streptophyta; class Magnoliopsida; order Brassicales; family Brassicaceae; genus Eutrema; species Eutrema yunnanense. The sequence continues at coordinate 447,221 of PKML01043688.1, read as the reverse complement.
AATCAACTAAATTACTTTATATTAAAAAAGAGTAATGGGCTAGGCGGGAATTAATCGGCCTATGTGGAGATTAATCGGACACCCGATTTATTGAACCGATTACCCATAAATCGTCAAGATTTGCCAGCGCCTAGCACCTAGACGGCCGATTTTTTGAACATGATTTATTTCTATATGCATTAAGATTCCGATTTATGGATCTAAATTTTTTTGTGAGTTTTTATTTTTCTATAATTTTCAATTATTTTATTTTTAATTATTTATACTTCTACGAAACAAATCATATATTCGGTTAAATATTCAAAATTTAACGGATATAATTGCATAATGGAACTAATGGAATCACGTATTAAATTTACAAGTGTTGATCCAGACGAAACTAGTGGAATCACGTATACCACGAAAATTATAGATATCAAATAACGCACTCATCTCTAATAACAACAATAAATAAGTTACTTTGTGTAAATCGATTCTTTTATTACTACACCATGGCGACCCAAATTCTTACAAGTTATACATATGACTAGACAACAAAAACAAAACAAATCAAAGACTTATTAGTGATAATAAAAGTCTTACAATTTGGTTTACATGACAGAATCACAATGGGAGTTAAGGTGAGCTTTGTTGAGGCAATTGAAAGCATCGATGTAGGAGACGAATCCCATAAACCAAAACTCAAAACCATCTTGCGTCACCACATGCACATACCTCTCACTTGGCTTTAACACGTTCGACGATGAACTAATGCTCCTTATCTTCTCCAACTCCATTACCACCTTTAAATACATTATAATATCACGTATTTTATTATTACTGATTGCTTACTATGGAAACAAAATCAGATGTTTTAATTTCATTTAACCAGACTTAGTTCGAATTTTACATCATAATATATTGATATTATAGAGCGAAATAAAATAAAATAAAATAAAAAGAATGTGAATAATAATCGGTCCAGAAAATTTATCAAAATAATATGTATAAAATAACCTATCCATAATACTCTGAAATAATATTTGCATATGATCCTCAATTTTATAGAACTTTATTTTATTCCTCCAAGTTATATTCGTTAGAAAAATACTCTGAAATTTCACTTTTATGTTTTGTTTTTCAAAAATACAACAATTTAAAAATTACCGAAAACACTTTTCATGAAGCTTTCCTAAAACGTTCTTACAACTGATTTTGCAAGCCCCCCTAAATGCTTTCGTAAAGTATATTTTTTTTTTGTGCCAATTTAAGTTTTTATTTTCTGTTGTTGAATAAAATATTTTTTAACAAAATAGATTGAATCTCGGTGCCCTGACCTTGTAATATGCCGGAACACCGCTTCCACCGGGGGAAGAAGGACGACGGATGGCATAATCACTACAAAAAGTGATTCTTCTACTCGAAATGTATAACATTCCGGTCACTGGTCCTGAAGTGGTCGATATGTAGCAAACGAACGAATCTAAGAGTTTCTCTGCGGCTACGAGACCAAACTCTCTTTGAAACACTCTCTCTGGTCCTCCTTCAACCAACAATTTAGTGCCTTGTGCAAGCCTAGCCATTGCTGCATCACTTATGCTAGGACTAAACTTCACTGTTTATGTCCGGTCTCATAAAATAACAGAGATATGTTTTAGGTTCAGTTCAAAGGTAAATTTAGGGTTGTTTGTATGTTTGGAAACCCAACTCCAAACTGAGTTCCCAAATCAAAAACCAAGACCGATATTATTTTTCGAACCAGAATATACCGAACTAAAGTCAAACTAAGTTCTATAAAATTCACATATTTTCTCAAATAAGAAGTAGGTGTACATAATTGGTTAAGACATATAATATTTGATGAGGAATGATAGTGTTATTCATATAAAAAGCCAAACGGAACCTAAACTATATATGAACCAACCCAAAAGTTTTATTGAACAAAAAATAACGGCTTTAACTCAATAAGGATTCCCAAAATCGAACAAAAAAAATTCTGATGTGAAAACCGAAATGTCCAACCATAAATAAAACCAACAAATATAAGAAAATCCTATTAAGAAGATATAATATATGAATATTTACGTACGGTGGTCTCTTAACCCATTGGCTAATCTTTCCGCCTTACGAGTCACCTCCTCCACTTTCTTCCCGCACCGATTCAACACCTCAAGAACCTTATCCTTCGACCCTATATATCGATTCATTGTATTTGTATATATATCATATAGTATCAACAAAGTTTATAATTAATCGGACATCATTAATTTAATGGATGTTTTTCTTAATTAATTAGAAATGCTAAAGTAAGACACATATTCATAAATTAATTACATCGTATACTTACTCTTATCAGAAGCCGAGGTGGGAGTAGTAATTTGGACATAAGGATTATTATTACCACCGCCATGACCGTTGTTGGTCTTGTGCCTAGCCGTCGAGTCTTTCTCGTTCATGGTCTTGTATTGTGGACTCATGATATTACCTGATGACGATGAATGATGATGATGATGTATGGTGATATATAGAAAAAGACGATAGGTGAGATTAATTTAGATCGGAGGCTCGTGGGTTGTACGCGGTTTAACCTTTAATTGTTTACTATATTGCTTATTCTGATAACCCTGATTGATTCTCCTTTTGGACGGTGTCATGACACTATAATTGTTCCTTGGCTAACGAGATTCTTATTCCATCTTATCTTACTTACATGAATAATGAATATTAGAAACATGATCTTGGCTAATAGGCAGCGAAGAAACTTTGGTGACTTGATGATTAGGTGGCTCCATTGATTGTAAAATATGTTTTTGTCGTATAGTTTTTGCTATCATGTTTTTTTAGTTCTTTTTTGTCTTGATAGCAAGTACATGGGTTTTTGCCCCTTTTGTAAAAAACTCAATTTTCATTTAAATGAATATTTACATTTTGGCAAAAAAAAATAATAATGGTTTCACGAACCTATTTTGAATTTGACATTCTTTTTATTTCCAGTGAATTTTAATTTTGTTTTTACTTCGGTAATGAATGGTGTGAATAATGACTTAATTTCACTCGTCGTCTAGTGTAGCATTGGCGTGTGGAAACCATCATGTGAATCCTAAAATTTACACTCAAGAATTTGATATGATTTATGAAATAAGAGAAAAAGGGCAAGAACCTCGAATGAGCACAACGATATAAATTATACAAGATTCGACGAACTTGATTTTGTATTGATTTTTGTGTAAGAAATACAATAGTAAAGAGCTCGTAGAGCGTATTGAGTTGAATGAATTGAAGATGATTTACAACTCTCCTTTGAGCTCCTTTTATAGTCGTCCTTGTACTTGAGAGCTCCGCGATCTCCGGGCTTAACGTGCTCCGCATGCTCCCTATATTTCTGCGATTCTCCTCGATCTTGATCTTGACTTGATCAAAATCGTCTCCTGATTATTTGGTGTGGTTTGCCACGTTGGCATACTTCCATGAAGCGGACATTTCTCTTACTGGTCCAGATTCAGCCAAAAAGTGGGCTTTACGTGGACCGAATTTGGGGTCAAATCCAACACCAACACATCAGTTCGACGCCAACAAAAAGCAATGCCCTCACCAACAAGGATCCTCCGGCCACTGCCTCCGTCGAAGTCTGACAAAAAGAAGGCGGAAAACTCCGGAGACCAAAATGGTGTGGGAAAAGATTCTCTTCCACTACATCTGCTGTGGGTTTGGTTTGTTGTGAACCAAAATCAAGATCTGGTGGAGAACCGTTTCAGTCTTCTTCTCAAGCATGTGCACCAATATCATAGGAAAACTATTGGAAAAGGTGTCATTATATTGCTTGGGGTGGTCTTCTTTAATTAATTTACCATTGTATAGATTGCACTGTCCTCCTTTAAAGACTGTTTTTTTTTTTTTTATTCTTTTTCTTTTTAGGATTGTTATGTATATTTTAATTTTCTTATTCTAATATGTAATTTAGATTTTTTTAAAAAAAAAAAACATTTGCTTTTATTTATAATTTTTGTTTAATTTCCTTAATCTAAACATACTTAATATTTTTCTTTTCCTTTTACTTTGAGGTTTATGAATGAATTATAATTTTTTTTTCCTTTTTCTTTTTAGGATTCGATTATAAATTTTACTTTTATTGTTATTATTATGTGTTAAAATATAATTGGAAATTTACCAAATACCTATCATAATATAGTTGGAAATTTATTAAACACGTGTCAAAATCTTAACGATTAACTCGACATGTGTCGCGATCTTGCGAGTTACTAACTTTGAAACATTCTCTTTTATATATATATAGATTTTTTTTTTTTTTTTAAGTTTCCTTTTTTAAGTTTCTTTTTTTTTGCTAGTTTCCTTTTTTCTGTTGTGGTTTTATTATTAGTTTCATTTTTAAGTTCTTTTTTCATTTTTTTATGTTTACTTTCGTGGTTCTTTTTTTTTGCTATTTTTTTTTTTATTGTCGTACTTATTATTAGTTTCTTTTCTATGTTTTTTTAATGTACTTTTTAATGTTTTCTTTCGTGGTTATATTAAAATTTTAAGTTTTTTTGTGTATATAGATTGTTTTTTTTTACTTTTTTTAGTTTAACCACTGTTTTTTTTTAGTTTAACATTTTTTTAATATTTATTTTAATTCATTTTTACTTTTTTAATTAAATTGACACATGTCAAGATCTAAATTAACAACCGTGACAAATGTCACGATCTCGTGAGTTATAATTTTGTCTACGTGTCACGCTCATGTTGAGGGTCCAATTTTATATAATAAGAGATTATAAAATATTAACATAATAAAACAAAATAAAAAAAATTGACGAATCTTCCGTATCTGAATAATGAGTTCGGTTTAGGGGATCCAAAAACTGACATTGGAGAGATTGCACTCTTAATAAAGATAGTGCGACCAGTTTCAAAAAAAAAAAATTTGATGCTTAGATTGTTAATTAAATATATACTATGATTCTTAATTAAATATATACGCTAGCGCGTAGTAATTTTATCTTAATTGTTTTTTTTTAAATGTAAAAATGTTTTGAACATTTTCTAAATTTTATAATATGTATAATTAACGATTATAGATAAAGTTGTTAAATCGGACTAACATGTTTACTTAACCCGTTTTAAAATGCACTAAAATATTACTCAGGCTAACATGCAATAACCTATAATATGCAACAACTCTAATATGCAACGTTTAATGACTGTAAGTTTTGTGGTCGGTCCGCAAACTATTAAAAACAATAATTTTCTCGTGTTTAACTCTATACAAATAATAAAATATTTTCAAATTTAGTTTTGATATATACTCAAATAAAAATAAAACAAATTATAGTTAACTTTCAAAGAAAAAATTATATTATTTAGTAAATTGAATATACCATCTATCTTTAAAACTAAAAACTAATATTTTGACTTGCCAAATCCGCTTTTGTGGGCATTTTAAAATTAGAATCGTAACTCGTCCCGTAGCGGGCTAACCCGTTTACTTAACCCATTTTGTAGTTGACTAAAATATTATTCGGGATAACCCGCAAAGAATCACAATCTTGAAAACACCACCTCTAATATGCACCACTTATGTCAAAAAAAATATGTATGCACCGTTTAATGACTCTAGTTTTTTTTGTCAGTACACAAATTCTGTAAAAAAAAAAATCTCGTGTCTAACTACTTATAAAAATAGTAAAATATTTTTGAACTTTTGTTTTGATATATATTTTAGTAACTTTAATTTCTAGGATTATGAATCGGTTATTAATTTTTCCGAATTTTTAAGTGTTTTTTTATTAACTTTAGCTTTTAAGATAAATTTACATTTTCTATTTTTTTTTGTTTAGCAAGTTTAACTTTTAGGATTATGAATCGATTTTAAATTTTGTAAAAAAAAATTGGAAATTTTTATTACACATGTTAGAATCTGATCGATTAATTTGACACATATCGTGATCATGTGAGTTATCACCTTTGAAACATTCAGATTTATATAATAAGATGACAAAATAAAGTTTATTTTCTTAAATGACTATTTAAATAATAATATAGAGATTTTGAGATTACCCATATAAATACAATGGTGATAAGAAATTGCAAAGAAATTTCGGATTTCGGATGTTTTAATTATGATATATATACAAAGAAAGTGATAGTAGTTTAGTGGCATAAATCTACCGAAAATTGCATTTTCTCATCATGAATTCGACTTTTCTCCTTTTCTTTGTGAGGCAATTAGACCGGTGGGTTGGTCCAGTGGAACTTAGAAAAGAAAAAAAAAATGGGTCAATTAGGTAAACAATATAATTGTGACACTTATTTGCAAGAAAATAAAGTGATGACAAAAAATCGGTGTATACTGTTTTCTCGTTTTTTTTTTTTTTTTGGGTTAAATGTTAAATTTTATACCAGATTTTAAATTTTTGACAGAAGTACAGAGAAGACTAAGAATACAGAAAGACCGAAAGCTACAACTACGAGCTACAAAGACGACACAGAACAACAAGATTACACAAGCAGTCGAAGACAATGGTTCGTGAGAACAAGAAATAAAGAACGAAGATCCCAGACGTCGACGCAGCAATCCACACCGAAGACGTGGACCATCACGTTTTGCCGCAGTCCCGGAGAACTGGAGAACTCGTCTTCGTTGCCACGAGCAATTCCGGAAGCCTATCCTCAAAACCTCCAAAGGGAATCGCCTACAGCTTCTCTGAGTCTAACGCAATCTGCGAGCCTGAGATAGCGAGCCGCCTTGCTACTGGCTGCACGGGAGCTACAACGGGTAGCCAAAGAAGCCGTCTCCGGCCACAATCCCTTGGTCGCGAAGTACCAACGAGACCTGCTCCCACAGCAGCAAATAAACCGCTATTCAAGCCCGCCGCCTCAACATTCGACGCCCAAAAACTCCTACAGCAACACCGACCATGTCGGAGCTTTCCTCAACCGAAACGCTATCTATGACCCACTCGAGGATCCGCCGAACTTAGTCACAAAACACACACACCGGCGACAGACAAACGGGCCACTCGGAGGTTTGTAAACGCGACAAAAACCTTCCACCCAGAGGGCTTCCACCGAGTCACCGCCTACACCCCGCCGTTGAAAGCCCACCGATGGAGCCAACCGAGGATTTTATCTCCGCTTGCCACCTCTCCTAGCCACATCAAACCGGAATTGAGCCCCCAAACTAGACACCGTGAGAAGCCCCGTCCTCGAGGGGCGCTGACACCGCCGTCCGGAGCTCGAAGAGCCCAATCCAAATGATACACCCTCTACCGTCGGGAAATCGCAGATCCAAGCCGAGCTTCAATCGAAGACCGAGGAGTCACATCGTCACACAACAACCGTCGGTCCGAGCTGTCACACCGGCAAGGGGAGAGCGAGGAGACGAAGCCGTCGTTAGCTCTAAGGACTGTACACCCGTTGAAACCGGCGAGTCTCAATCGCCGACAACTAAAAACCCATTGGAGCAGAATCGCCGGAGAAAACCACCAAGGAAGAACCGAACCCTATGCTAATCGAACGAAGCCGAGTCGCCGCAGAGCCCGCTTCAACCATCGGGGAGAAACCGACCTCCACGCCGCGAGGAGGGAGTTACGGAGGAGGCCGAACAGAGAAAAAGCAAAGAAAGGAAAGGAGGGAGCCCTCCCTCGGCTCCGGCGAGAAGCGCCGTTCACCAGGGAGGCGAATCAGAAGAGAATGGCGACGTGAAACTAGGGTTTTCGGATGGGAGAGTTTTCGCCCTTTGGAACTTGATTTACTCCCGTATGCTATATGTTTGTTTCATTGAATAGAATAATAAGGTCTTTGTATAATAAAACACACTCGGAAAAGCATGCTATTTACAAAAATGATGTGTACAGTTAATTTTCACTTATTTATGATTTTGCCATCACGATAATTTTGCAAATAAATGTCAAAAATTAGGTCGAGTATATATTATATAGTTAAATGGTTACAACTGATAAAAATGTTAAGTTAATTGACAAAAAATAGAAACTTTACAAGAATAAAGGACTATAGTGCAATACTTAAGTAGATAATTAAATGGAAAAAAACACAAAAAACCCAAATTTCGCTCAAAGTGCCTTTTCTCTCGTCACCGTTGCGCCGAATTGCTCTTCTCCGATTACGAATCTTAATTAGATCAGAAATCTTATTTATTTTTAAAGTTAAATGATATCTTATTGAAATTTTTTTTTTTTTTTTTTTTTTTTTTTCTCTGTCCTTATTGAAATTCTTGTTATTTTGTTATAAACTCATGCTATTATTATTGTTTTATATTTTTTATCTTTTTATTTTATTTTATTTCTAATATTATAGAATTATTAGAATTTCAAATCTACAAAGTCGAATTCTAAATTTCAATAATAATCATAAATTTCTTCAAATTCTACATGTCAATACTAACAAGTTGTTAGTAACAACAATGAAATTAAAATAATATTAAAATCAACGGATTTTTATTTCTAACAAGTTGTTAGTAACAACAATGAAATTTATAGTAAGATAAAAATCCGATGACTTTTAAAATCGCGAGGGTTCAAGTCCCTCTACTCCCAAAAAAATCCGTTTAACACCAGACCTTTTTTTAATTATTCAATATTTCATTATCTTTTGTCATTTTTTTTTTGTCATCAAAATCCCTTACATTAAATCAAGTTAAACCGATATGGTGATTGCCTCTAGGAGCATTCCATACCGGTTCGGTCTGGCTTATATGGGAAAAGATATAGTCTCGTGCTCGCGCCGCCTTTGCGAAAGCGTCGACACAGACATTTTGGCTACGAGGGATTAGACTTAACCTAAAAATCTCAAAATATCCTCTAAGATCATGAAAATAGTCTAATTCTGATTGGAAAGATGGCCAATCCTCCGGGCTTTCCGTCATCTTTAGTAGTTCTGAGCAATCCGTCTCAAAACAAGCCGATGTGACGAGTTTTTCTCTTAAGCATGCCATTGCCCAGAGGAGCCCGTCAAGCTCCGCGTGTAGTCCCGAGAGGCTTCTGCGACATCCTTTTTGTCCGGTAGTTTGTTGACCCATGTTTTCCCTTAGACTCCACCCTAGTCCACTGATTGGCCCATGATCGATCCAAGAGGCATCGATTTGGCATATCGGGATTTGGGGGATTAAGGTGGGCACTCTTTGTGTGACTTGGTTGGGCTGGTCTTCTACTTCTTCTTCACTATCCTTCTGGTTTGCGATTCTCCAGCTTTCCTCCTCAAGCTTTGCGATTTGGAGAGTGTCCTCCGGGGAGATTTCTTTTCCGTTGAAAACTTTTTAATTCATTGCCTTCCAAATGTACCATATGATCCATGGGTACTTGTTTAATTGGGGTTCGGAAAGTCCGAACTCCTTTGTCCTCCAATATAGGAAGTCCATATTTCGGTAGAGTAATGTACTTGAGAAAGAACCCGGAAGGGACGGGAAGTCCGATAGTGCCCACACTTGAAGGACTGGTGGGCATTCAAATAGGAGATGGTTTATTGTTTCCTCTGCCGCGCCATATCTTAGGCACGTTTTATCCGTACCTAAGTGGCAGAACGTAAGTCGTTGACAAATTGCCACACATCCTGATAGAGAATCCCACATTATCTTTTGTCATTCATCCTACGCTTTTAAAAACTATAAATTTTTTCTTATTATATACAAGTCTTGTGAGATATATCATACACGTACAAATATATAAAAAATATCAATTTGAATTATATAGAATCTATATCATAAAGTTTTCTTTTCCAAGATTCAAGAAATTCCCGTTCCATTTACTACTATTGCCGTTCTTTTAATTGACATAGACCTAAGTCATCTAGTAAAATGAGGATGCTACTTCGGTAAGAGCTCAATTAGTATGGAGGCAGTGGCGCTGAGTATGCCAAAGCAGAGAAATTTGTGATTTTCCGTCTAATAAGAGTGGATCTTTTTAGGATTATATCTTGTTCTTAGACCTGATAAGTTCCCTATAGAAGTTCTTGGAGGTTTTTTTTTCTTAGTTTAGATCCGTCTTGTAGTCACTGAATTATATGCAATTTCAGTGTTGAAAACAGTTTAGATACAACATCTGTTTTGACCTAAGCGTTCCTCTACGTGGATTATAATAATTCCTTCAATAACCAATAGACTCTGATTTAAGAATTGTGCTTTAGCCGCTTATTATTGATATTGCCATCAATCTGAAAATGCACTAATCAGTCCTACTAATCAGAGGAACAAAATATTCCTTCTCACTTAAAACCAAACTTGCGAAATTCAATTCAGCTGATATTCGAATCTTTCCAAGAAAAGGAAGAAGATTTTGATGGTAAAAAGAGTTTAGCTTTTTTACCCTCAAAAACTGATTCGAGTTTTTGATATAAGCCTCTGTCTGAACCAGAAAGTGTTCCTATATTTCACCTTCTCGTTATTCGGAGGCTATAACATAAAACATATGTGAATAAACAAAACCTGAAATTTATGTCTGAAGCTTTTCGGGAAGAAGCTTGATTTGAGAAAACAGAAAGCTCCTCCTCAAGACAAAAAAAAGCCCAAGTCTAAACGACCAAAACCAATACAGAAAAGTATTGATGATCAGATTGATTTTTGCCTCCTAACTAAGCCAAAATATGAAATTGCCTAAGAACTTAGGATTCATAAGGCTACTCAAGGAGGCAGATCTATCCCAAAAACGAAAACGAAAAGATGAAAAAGCAAAGAGATTGATGTTATGATTTTGGAAGAGATGTGGCGCAACCCTTTTTATTCACTCTCTGTTTCTAGGGTTTTTAATGGTTAGGGTTTATGACTACTTTACCCTCACCTCAAAAACGATTGGTTAATTCGGTCTGGTTTTCTAAAACCAATCAATCAATCTGCCAACATTGAAATCGCTTTCGGTTTAAAGAGATCGTTGATTCGTTGGGTTAGATCATATTCATTTGTTAAATCCAGTGGATTTTAGCGGAGGTTTGGCGTTGTTTTAGAAGAATTCATATTAGGTGGATATCCTTCAATCTAATAATAGATTGATTGATACAAAAGTGAAGTTTGGTTCGCTGTAATTTTATATCACATTTGTTTATGGGACATAGTTTGAAGTTTCTTTTTGAACTCTTGTTTTGCATTTTCACAAAGTTTGAAGTTTATTTTAATGAAACACTCAGACGATTATATATATATATATATATATATAAATACCAATATAAAACATTTTCATAATTCTCCCTATACATTAAAAACATAGTAATATTTGGTAAACATAGTAACATAGTAGACTTAGTAGTAAGTAGTAACATACATATACATATGTTAACCGTTATAAGCTATAATCACAACACATATCTGTTTTCTTCCTAGTAAACATTGAATAATGAAATATAAAATCTCTGGAGATTCTTATACAATTTACTTTTTCCCTTATATATATGTCCAATTTACTTTTTTCCCCAATATTATTTGCTTATAGTTGGTTATAAATTGTGAATCCAATTTCCAGAATCATATGCGGTTTTGTAGACAGCATGAAGTTGATATGTCTAAAATAATAACGGCACGAAGTTCTATTCTCCTTTTGTAAGTTTTCGAGTTTGCACATGGGAGCCAGCTTGTAAAAGCGTAAGCATGCGCGCTGTTTTTGTTGGTAACCGTTACACCAACTGTTCCTACTCATACACAAATAATTAATTTTAAAACATTCTTGTTTTTGTCAAACAATAAAGAAAATGGAAAGAATTTTTTTTTTTTTTTTTTTTTGCTTAGATTTACTTTTTATGCTAATAAAAAAAAAACAAATTATTCTCTGTCAAAGATTTTTCCTGAAACAAATTTTTCTTTGTTGTTTCCTTTCAGGAAAAGAGAGGAAAGGAAACAACGTTCTTCCAGAATTTCTCAGATTCTTTCCCTTCATAAGTGGATAAAGATAATCGCATTCGGATTTTAGGGTTTTCTGACAGATTCTCGGGCGAGATTCACGATCCAAATCTCGGCAATGTCGACGTTTTCGCCGTCATTGGCCGCAATTTCGTTTCTTTTTCTGATTCTTGTGGTTTCCGCTAATTCGATTAAAGGAGGAGAGATTCGATTACCTTCGGAGAAGATCAACGGTGGAAACAGAGGCGAATTCTGTGAAGGAACGGTTAAACCGGCTTCGTGTCCGGTTAAGTGTTTCAGGGCTGATCCGGTTTGCGGCGAAGACGGCGTTACTTATTGGTGCGGTTGTGCAGATGCTTTGTGCCATGGCGTTCGCGTTTCTAAACCAGGAGCTTGCGATATTGGTAATGGCGTTGGCTTGTCTGTTCCTGGGCAAGCTCTGCTTTTGATCCACATTGTCTGGCTAATGCTTCTTGGGTTTTCTATTCTCTTAGGCCTCTTCTGATTTTTGTTGATCAAGAAGAAGATTGATAGATTTTCAGATGAAATCTTTTGTTTATAAATGTGTTTTTTTTTCTTCCTTTCTTTTCTATTATTACATGTGAAACTAAGGGGAAGGTTCATTATTTGGTTTGTTCCTTACAAAAGAAGCTTTTTTGAATCTTGATTTCTCCATCTCTTTCCCAAGATAATCCAGGATTGTATCAGTTACATGATTAGGCAAACAATTTGCATCTAGCATCACTTTCAAGTACTTGTATGCTTCTTTCAGTTTCCCTGCTTTGCTATTCACTTCGATCATCGTGTTGTAACTCACTACGTCCGGGTTTATTCCATTGCTCTTCATATGCTCAAACAGTCTGGTTGCTTCATCTAACCGGTTTGCTTTCCCAAGCGCGTTGATCAGTGTGTTGTACATTACAATGTCTAGATATCCTCCTTGCTCTGCGAGCCTGTCGAGAACCGCGTTGGCTAAGTCGGCTCTTCCCATTTTTCCTAATCCTTGGATTATTACATTATATGTTGCTATGTCGGCTGCGCAAAAGTTCTCACCCATTTGGTCGAGCACTCCACGGGCAGTTTTGAAGTACCCCTTCTTGACGAACGAGCTCATCATGGAGTTGTAGGTGTAACTTGTGAGATCGGTTACACCCATTCCATTGAATATCTCAAACAATTTGCAGGCTAAGCTGAGATCACCTTTGGACAGATAAATAGAAAGAAAGGTGTTCATCATGTCTACGTCGAAAGAATCTGGCTTTGCTTCAACCCTTTGCCCTCTTGCTAAAGCAAACAAGGGCTTAGGTTGATTGCTCTGGTGGGCTAATTGGTCCATATATGGAGATGATGACCAAGGATCAACTTCGACCGGTGTAAGTTCCTCAGCTCTAGCTCCATCGTCTTCTGAACCCACCATGCTCATGATATCTAGGAAGCTTCCTTTACTTGGAAACATTGGGGTGTAGTCTTTATTTTTGCTCTGTGGACGTTTTAGTGAAGCTTCCACTCCAGCGTTCCATCTCAAAACATTAGGTACCAAGTTTCCACCCCGCACGTGCTTCATTAGCTTCTCTTTCCAATCCCACCTCCCTTGTTTGTGAAATCCGATTAAGAGCGAACTAATTGTAACCAAATCCACAGAGAAACCTCTAGTTTCCATCTCCTCTACCAATTTCACTGCTCCCTCTAGCTTCCCTTCCCTGCAAAGCTGCAGCACCACAATGCTAAAAGTAATGGCATCGACAAACTGACCCTTCTTCTTCAAATCACAGAAGAGAGTAAAACCAGCCTCAGCCCTTCCGTTCCTAAATAACCCGTCAATCAGAATGTTGTATGTCCAGCAGGAAGCTCTAACTCCTTCTTGAACCATCTTCTCAAACAGCTGACAAGCCTCAGTGACTTTTCTTGCCTTGAGCGTCCCGTCTAAAAGAGAATTATACAGAATAGTATCAGGTACAAACCCGTTATACTGCATCTCACCGAAAATCCTCATTGCATCATCCATCCGGTAAGATTTACAGCATCCTTGGATCAGTATACGATATGTGGAATTATCAGGCTCATGGCCAGAAACTTTCAGTTCGTCCCATACAATCAAAGCATCTTTCGCTTTTCCAACTAAACACAACACATGAATCAGGCTGTTATATGTGCATATATCAGCACCGACACAAGATCCAGAGACCGAGCTTTGCTCCTTCATCTCCTTGAACAAACTCAATGCAGCATCAAAATCTCCACAACAGCCAAATCCATGAATACATATGTTATAACCCCAAGTATCAAACTTGAATCTTTTCATCCCCTTTAACTTTTCAAAAACACCTTTGAATTCCAATTTCATATCGGCTTTCCTTAGACCTACCAAGAGCTCATTGACAGCAAGCGTTCCAGGAAGATAACTATGGTTATCAGAAGCTTCTAGAAGCTTGAAGAATATGGACAGAGCAAGACGCAATTCATTTTTCTTCACAAGAGCAATAAGAACAGAATCATACAAATGAGGGTTTAAGCAACCTCCTAATTCCTCCATGTAATCCAGAACTCCTAGCGCCGAATCGTACTTACCCGAGCGGATTAGAGAATCTAGAAGTACCTTGGACGTCGTCTGGTCCAAACTAATGCCATCTTCCTTCATTGAGCCAAGCAGATTGGGAATTTCTCCGAGAAGCCCTGTCCGGCAAACAGTGCGAAATATCTGAGAGTAAGCTGATGCGGAATGTTTGTATCCCGGCCGGAGAGAAAAGCACCATCGGAAGAAATCTAGCTTCTTCGACGGATCCAAGGAGTTTCGACGAAGGATCTGGAGGACGATAGGATCCGAAATCGGGATGGAATTCGCGTCGAGGTTCCGTGTACCCGACTGAGACAAGGTCTTGGAAAGAGACGCGACGACAAGGACATTGCAAAGCTGTGGAAATGGTGGAATTTTCGCCGGAGATAGACCAGAAATTGCAGTGCTTGCTCTTCCATGGCGCATCGCATAGCCACCGAGAAAAATTGATGGCAGAGAAACGAACCGAGTGAGAGCTAACATTAAACGGCGGCGTTTAGCGTGTTTGTTAGGCCTATCAACCGGGTCGGATCTGACCCGCTCTGACACGACCCGCCGCGGGTCCATTTTTTTTTTTTATCCGCTAGATCCGCGAATTGTATATTGTAAATTCGCACATGCCCCGCATTAGTTAAGCGGGTCTGGCGGGTAACTCGCTAATTCGCGATTCTAAAACTTTAAATCCGCACCCGCCCCATATGGTACTATTTTAAGATACTCGACCCGCACAATCCGCACCCGCCCCACTTTAAAAAAACAAAAATCGATCCGCATCCGCCCACGGCGGGTCAAATAGAGCGGAACCCGCGACTCAAATTGACAGGCCTAATTCTTACAAATTGTTCTCTCTGACAAATAATTTATTATGATGGGCTCAAGCGTAGGCCCATTAATATTCCAGAAATAGGGTTTTTCAATTTTCAGTCCATAAACCCTAAGTTCTCCGTCGTCTTCATCCTCTGCTTGCCGTTTTCATCGATTATCATCTGAGAGAGGAGATTTCATCGGTTGTAAGAATGGGTTACAAGAGGAAGAAGGGTGATGGTGACGGTGAGGAAATGGAAGCAGAAGATCGCGGAAGACCTAGTTTTAACGGGGCGGAGAAGAGGAACGTGATACTTCCCTCGATGATAAAGAACAAAGATAAGAGATCTAAAGTATACGCGAAGCAGAAACATGAAAAGAAAGTGGAGAAGCAGAAGAAGATTAAGGCTCGTGACGCTGCTGAAAAGCGAGCTCTAGAGCTTGGCGAGGAGGTAAAAGATCTGGAGAATTTTTCATATACGCTGTTTTGTGATTCTGAAATCTAAAATTTCGTATCTTTTTTTCTTCCTTTTACAGCCTCCACAAAAGATGATTCCGCGGACGATTGAGAATACTAGAGAATCTGATGAAACCATTTGCAGACCTGACGACGAAGAAGTATGTTTGGATCCTTCATGTTTAATGTTCATTCATCTCAATTCGATTTCGGGTCTTGTCACTAATTAAGTGGATTTGAATTTGCAGTTGTTTGCGGAAATCGATGCTGATGAGTTTAATCCAGTCCTGAGACGTGAGATTACACCTAAGATCTTGATCACAACATGTCGTTTCAATTCCACTGTAAGGCTTACTTTATAACATGGTTAATTGTTAAACCTAATTTGAAACCTACCATCGTCTCATTAGAGATTCTACAGTTTTGTTTGTGATTTTTGATTAAGAGTATTGTTGTTGGATTGCAGCGAGGACCTGCATTTATATCTGAGTTGCTCTCTGTGATACCAAACTCTCATTATCAGAAAAGAGGAACTTATGATTTGAAAAAGGTATTGCTATAATTAGTTTCTTGTACAAGTTCATCTCTTTGCAACTATATAACCTGGTTCTGCAGATTGTAGAATACGCAACGAAGAAAGACTATACATCTCTCATTGTCGTTCACACAAATCGCAGAGAACCTGGTTAGGTTTCACTCCTGAGTTCTTTTGATGTCATCTATGTAGTGTTTGTTTCAAGCATTTATTATTTCATTTGTAGATGCGCTCCTTATCATCGGTTTGCCAAATGGTCCTACTGCTCATTTCAAATTGTCAAATCTTGTTCTAAGGAAGGATATTAAGGTATGTCAAGTAAACACATCCCTCTTCGCTGCATCGAGTGTGTATTAGTGATTACTGAATTGGACGTTAAATTTCATTGCAGAATCATGGAAATCCTACAAGCCATGAACCGGAACTGGTTTTAAATAACTTTACAACGCGTTTAGGAAATCGTGTTGGGAGGTAACTGTCTGTTGACTTTATTTGATCTTTATCGTCTTCGATCTCTTTTTGCTAATGTTATATTTGTGATTTCTCAGATTTTTTCAATCACTCTTCCATCAAGAACCTAATTTCCGTGGTAGGAGAGTTGTAACATTCCACAACCAGCGTGACTTTATATTTTTCAGACATCATCGGTACATAATTTCACCTCTTCTTCTTATTCCCTCCTTTATAAAACATATATTGAACAAATGCAATTCTCTGCTCAGTTACATATTCGAGACAAAGGAAAGCAAACAAAGTGGTACGAAAGGAAAAGATGGTGTTGCTCTAGAGAAAGTGAAACCTCGTCTTCAGGTTAGCCTATCTATCGAAAAATTTATATCCCTTTTGTGTTTGGATCTGATGTATCAATGTTCTCAAGTTTTGTATCTCCCCAAATCTTGGAAATTATGTGCAGGAATGTGGTCCTCGATTCACGCTTAAGCTAGTTACTTTACAGCATGGAACTTTTGACACCAAAGGCGGAGAATTTGAATGGGTTCATAAGGTAAAATCACCACAAGAAACTTTACTGCTGGTCCTTAGAGTTGTACTAATTTATTAATTTATCTTTTCATGTTTTGTGTTTCATTACCAGCCTGAGATGGATACGAGCAGGAGGAGGTTCTTCTTATGAATTTTGCTGTCTTCTGACGAGTTTCACCAAGTTTTTGTTTATTTGTTTTAAACCAACCAGATTTGTAGGTTAAATCGTCTTTAAAACTTCACATTTCTTCTCAATAGCCATCGAAACAATTGTACCGACTTGGTTCTCGTGTTTGATTGGAGTTTAGCAAGTGATTCTTTGGTAATTGACCAAGATACGTCATACGTGTGACGTCAGGAAGTTTAAAACGATAAAGAAACGAGCACGTGCACGTGCACGCACACTTTGGATAAGAATTTTGGAACCTTCAATAATTCCTACTTTTATTAAGTTTGGATAAACAAAAATCCTTTAACACACACTAATTTTGTTTTTCAACTATTACATCCTTTAGAATAATACCTATTCCTGACCAAAACATGATGCAAGAAAAATATACAGAATACACACAAAAAAAAAAAGACTAAACAAAATGATTTTATCTTTGTTTTGTTGTAACTGATGTTAGACCAACATCATCTATTGTAAAAAATTATTAAAATGAAATAAATTAATGTCACAACAATAACGTAAAGCTTCTTAATATGGATTTAAGACCAAGCTTCAACATTCTTAATATGGATTTAAGACCAAACACATCTAATTTTGTTCACAACAAGTTATATACTACTATAAGACATGGAGAAATATCATTGTTGATGTTTTAAACACACACACATAAAAAAAAAAAAAAAACTGATAATTTTGAAAGTGGATATTAAAAAAATTATTCAGACAATGGTTCTTTTTTGTTTTTTTTGTTTTACAGAAAGAAAAGAACAAGAATTATTGTATTCTTCTGGTGTCATAGAACCTTATTAATTAGAAAGGAATAAAAAGCCTAGAATAGAGAAACCTTATTATAAGCCTAAATTCGTCTACTACTAAATTGTAGAAATTGATGAAAATGTATTGATTCATCAATGGCGGCTACAACCAGAAAGCATCTTTCCAAAAAATATCTTTCTAAATAAAAATAAAAAAAGCTGCAAACTTAGGTTGGAAGCTCCGACAATTTTCATAATGAACCATCACTAATTTGCCACGTCTCCATTTACACTAAAAATTATATTTTGTCCACGTTTAGGGAAAACATTATTTTCGGAGTTAACTAATAATACTATTGGAGAAAATGTTGGATTCAAATCTTGTTATTATTTATTAATAGGAAATACAGCGTTTTTTTAAAAAAATACACTATTTCTTAATTGAAGGTTAATAGACTAAAATAGTAGTAGAAGTGTAGAACTGATCAATTTTAAAATGCGACAAATTAGGCTAAAAACATATAAAATCATAACTTAAAAACAAAAAAATTCACACAAAAATACAAAATCTGAAGAGCAAATAGATAGACACACGGTTTAGCCGCGATATGAAGAAACATATCGGCTTGTAGATCATGTCGGCTTCGAACCAATAAGAGCTTACCACGTCTCATTTCTCTATTTTCTGAGAAATTACTAAAACTTATTAGTATTTTTTTTCGTTTACTTGCTTGCTTCTCTTCAACGCCAGTCTTACTTGTCTGAAAAAAAAAAAACAGAGAGAGAGAGAGAGAGGAAAAAAAAAGAAGATCCTTTAACATCAACAAACCCTAGAAAATTTAGTGGCGAATCGGAGTTTAGTGTTGTTTTTGGATCTGTGATTTTTGTGTAAAAAAATGGAGAAAAATCTGGTGGGGTATAGATTTCATCCAACGGGAGAGGAATTGATAAACCATTACCTGAAGAACAAGATTCTGGGTAAGACATGGCTTGTCCACGATGCGATTAGCGAGATCAACATCTGTAGTTACGAACCAGACTGTTTGCCTTGTAAGTTTTCTTGAAATTCTTCTCTCTCTCTCTTCATCATCAAATCATCATCATCTTCTGATTTTTGGTTTGTAGCGTTATCGAAGATCGAATCGAAGGATCCTGTATGGTACTTCTTCTCCCCGAAGGAGTACACTTCCGCGAAGAAGAAGGTAATGAAGAGGACTACAGTTTCTGGGTATTGGAAAGCTACTGGTGTTGATCGGAAAATCAAGGATAAGAGAGGGAATCGCGGCGAGATCGGGATTAAGAAGACGCTTGTTTACCATCAAGGTAGGGTTCCTAATGGTGTTTGGACTCCTTGGGTTATGCACGAGTATCACATCACTTCCTTGCCTCTTCATCAGGTTACATTTTTCATTTGACTTTTCCTAATTTTCGACATGTTCTTGTTGAAATGGATTGATTCAATTTGAGCTTTTGTGTTTGTTGAATTGGTCTCTTATGTTTCAGAGGACTTACGTTATCTGCCAAGTAATGTATAAAGGTGAAGACGGAGACATTCTGTATGGTAATAACTCGAATGAGACAAGCCACTCTCTGGTCTCTGACTCGAATGCTGTCAGAGCGATTAACACAGCGCCTGAGGTTGAGCAGGCAGGTCAAGAAGATGGTTTGTCTATGAATGATCTGTCAATCCCGATGAACGAACAAGACTATCTCTCTCCGTGTGATGGGTTTAATCCAGACACGTTTTTCAGCGACTACAACCCTACCGTGCAGCCACAAACTCCTTGCAATGATGAGTATTTTAATGGATTGCTAGATTATAACGGAGGGGATTTCGAAGGTGTGCTTTCCGATCAAGAACTGGTAATGATGGAGAATTACAACGTTCACAGGCCAAAGAAACCTTTGTCAGGGATCATTGTTGATTATAGCAGTGATAGCGATGCTGAATCGATATCTGCAACGGTAAAGCACATCATTCGTTTTCTTCTTCTTTTTCCAACACTTTCTTGGGGTAATCTGTATTCTCAGATTTTCCATTCTAATATGACAGAGTTACCAAGGAACATCAAGTCCAGGTGATAGCGTTGGTAGTTTGAATAGACACTTCCCAAGTTGCTCAAGCACAGACTCTTGCAAAGATCTACAAACTTGTGCAGATCCTAAAGAAGGTAAGTCTAAAGCCGTTGATGCAATCATAGACAAGGAGTCATCTATGGTGAAGACAGAGAAGAAGTGCTGGTTTACAGTAGAGGAAACAATGCAGAGAAAAGGCAAGAAGACTCCGCGGCATATCTATCTCATGAACATAATCGTAGGCTTCATCCTCTTGGTGGCTCTCATTGCCAACATCATATCGGTTTTACTAACCGTCAAAACCTGAACTCGCTGATGAATCGCGAGGAGAGGCAAAGCAGATCCATCGAAGCACTCATTTTTAATTGGCTTTTCTGATTCTGTTTTTTTTTTTGTGTAAAACATTATATGTGTGTAACATTATTAGATGAAACTCATCTGATCTCAAACCTGTATGTCTTACAGGACTTTCTTGCGCCTAAAGTTAAAATGAAATTTAGGGTTTGTAATCTCATTTCAGTGTAGAGTTGCTGAATAATCTAAACATGAGTATGATTAAGCAAAAATGTC
This sequence comes from Eutrema yunnanense, assembly GCA_002933935.1. Lineage (NCBI taxonomy): Eukaryota > Viridiplantae > Streptophyta > Magnoliopsida > Brassicales > Brassicaceae > Eutrema > Eutrema yunnanense. The sequence continues at coordinate 426,502 of PKML01043688.1, read as the reverse complement.
TCAAGGTCCTACATATATCTTGATGAACAGATGATCGTAAGTGGATTAGAGTATTAGATAAAAGGGTCAAGATCTTACAATTTTTATGAACATAGCTTTCAGTTTGGTTATAGGACTGTAATGTGTTCGTAACTCTTCAAATTGGAGAAAAGGATGTTACTTGTGCCTTAAGTTAATGCATTTTAGGGCTTGTTATCTCATTTTTACTCTAAGAGAGCTCCTGAATCATCCCAAAAAAAAAGAGTGGATTAAACAAAAGTGTCTCAAAATCCTACATTTATCTTTACGAACATGTGGGCATAGATTAAACAAACTGCCTCAGGACCCTCAGACGGTTATGAAAATCACAAGTTTCTGAAAAGAACAGGCAGATACATCACAGATCCAAGTGTTTCAAGGACCTTGACCTAGAGATTTGATCTGCCAAGAATCTAATCGAGTGTGCCATGAAACACACGGCTAAGCATCTGCTCGTCGTTGATTCAGTGATCACTGGTAAACGCATAATAAAAAAAAACAAAACAACAATGTCAGGAGCAAGATCGATAAATCTATGCACAAGCAAAATCGGATTCAAAGATCTGACCTTTAATAGCGACTGCGTTTGATGTTAAAACGAGCATATCTACGATGAAGATCACAGAAACCGGGATATCCCAGACCTGTAACCAGCATTACAGACATATCACACTTCAGCATTTACAGACCTCTATCTTCTTCGGTATCATCGGTTTACGAGCTTAGCACGAGACCAAGGAGAAGCTATGTTGGTTAGTTGTGATATAAAGACAAGATTCTGAGGAATTATAATGAACCATACCGGCATAGCAAATAGAAAGATCTTGACGTAACTCGAGATTAAGATCCCCAAAAGAATCTCTTTTCTTCTGCAAATCATACACTAAAAGTTATTGAGGGCAAATAAAGATCAATCTATTGCGAAATTCGTGATAAAGAATATATATATATATATATATATATACCTGGAAGCACCAATTGACATAACCAACATAATCTTAGCCGCAAGTGCAAATGATAGAACGAATGCGAAATTCGCAGATAGGACATTGACCAGAACCTGTAAAATGCGTATGTTCATTTACTAACAATCTCATATAGACCCAAATCTATGAAACTTCAAGGAAAAGTTAACCAACCTCTAGAGATGCAAGGACAAAGCTCATAGACACACTTGAATCACCATTGGTTCTTCGCAGTAGCAAGCTTCTATCTTTTGAAATCGTTAAAGGCTCTCCAAAATAAGAGTTATATACTATACTATATATCTGCGCTATATAGTATAGTATAAAACAAAAGGATACAAGTATCTAGAAGAAGATAAGCCAAGACCAATTTCCACAACAGATGCTGCCAAATTGTGAAATCCTCTGAAGATCAGATAACTGTAGATTCATTCGTCCATATCTATTTAGAACCAAACTTCACGAAAACAAAATGTTTACTAAAATCCCAACTAGAATTTAAGCATCATTCATGGAAGTACCAAGAAAATGAAAATGTAGAGAAGCTTTAAGCATCATTCATGGAAGTAGAATACAAAAACAAAATTGCTTTTTTACCTGAACATTCACAGTTTCTTGATTAACCACATTGTAGAGTAAGTGTCTATATGCCTTTGTTTTGTGAAGAATCAAGTCGATGAAAATAATCTGAATCAAAAAAATTGATGAACCAAAAAAGCCAAAAATTCAACAATTGAAAATGTAAAAGACATAGACAGACCATCAGCTCACACTCGACATATTCGTCTGCTACTTCCTCGCAATTCTCCTATGAAAGTTTCACATTAGAAAGAAGAAGAAAACAAAACAAAAAGTTGTAACCTTTGAGAAAATTACCAGTAGAGAAAGTAAGAGCCCTAATTAGTTTTGGTGAAATAAGAAATCGAAAAAGCTTACGCATTTCATAAGGCGAAAATTCCCAGGAGAGTATTGAATAAACAATGATTTAACCTTATGCCCACACTCCACACATCTCTTCTCTTTCGCCATCTCTCTTTCTCTCTTCTTCTTCCTTCTTCCTTCTTCCTTCTTCCTTCTTCCTTCTTCCTTCTTCCTTCTTCCTTCTCTCTCTCTAATGACAGTTTGTTTCACTTCCGGATCGGTTTCTTATTCGGGTACACCTAATAAGGCTATAATGGGCCTTTCTTTGGACAAGTTTTGGGCCGACGCTTAATTTAAGTATTGTAGCATTTACTGAGCTAGTTTTTCTTCTACAACCATTGCTAATGCAAGGAATGACACTCCCTACATATAATAACATTTTTTAAAAAACATTTTAGTAATATACACAGCAATAAAAGTCCATCTGAATTTCGAATTTGAACTTAAGAAATAATTATAATTTTTTATCAAACTTTAAATAAAAAGAACTAATCAATTATATACGCGGTCAATAAAAACACTAACATGTTGGCAAAAATCTAAGAAGAATTCAATTCTTTTGTGAAACAGATAGTTAGAGAATGACACTGAAAACGTACAGACCATGCAATTAATGCATTATGCTTACATCTGATAGATGAAAGTGACTACACGTAGAACATAAGGAAGATCGATGGTATGGGAAACGACTATATTGCGTCTGATCCGCTGCTTATGTGCAATACATTGAGAGAGATAGCGACGTAGGAATGCTTGGTCGAGCAGCTGGCGAATGAGGCCAAAGAAAATAGGTGAGAAATCAGATAAGACTTGGATACATAACTCATTCAACGGATCCAGAACCCGACTCAACAACCCGACGACTAAGGATCTGATGGTATACTAACCCGGTTCAGGTAAAACTCTATAAATACTACAATTTCCCCAACGTGAAAGGGATTCAAAGTTTTTCCATATTTCACATATATAGTTTATTGAGATATCTCGTGCTAGCTATTTCTAAACACTTAGCTCTCTTTTCTTTCTAGGACTCTAAGTCTCATTTTCGACCCTTTTTTAGTCATCTTTACGGTTGCTCCTAGACCGTGAAGTTTTCTCACTCAAACTTTTATTTCCTTCGTTTTCACCACAAAAGCCCACCACTCAAAGCCCAATGTGGATCATTCATTTCCTTCAGACCCAATCATCACTTTTCCTCATCCCGTTTTCCAAACACTCTTTTCATTTTCTGACAAACCACTATGTGGACTTTTTTTATCGTTTTCTGATTTGACGTCGGAGAGCTTTCATAAAACACATTCCCATCGTATTTTCCGGGCCTTGACGTCATTTTTCGTTTTGTATGAGACTTGTTTTCGAGAGAACGAGAAATCCCCCAAAGAGTGGGTATCTATCGTTATATATTGAACATATGAGTGGGTATCTATCGTTATATATTGAACATATGTACGATTACTTATTATTTGGTTTGGTGGATTAAACCGACAGCAAAATAAAGAAATTTTGATCAGATGACCAATATGCGTATGCGTATAATTCTCTTTGGCGCTGACTTGAGGACTTACCACTATGTGTATAGTTGCAATTGCAAACACGAGTGTAAAATCATTAGTGGGTTTAAAACCATATGCATTATACATTTCTAGAAGTGGTGAGTATATATATATCATTTTATACCAAGAGACAAGAGCAAAACCGGGACATGTGCTTCAACGGGTTTGTACTAATATTGTTACCATTGTTATGGTAGTGTGCGTGTGTGTGAGTTGTTAAAAAAAATTATATACCAAAAGCAAATAATATATTATTTACCAAAAGCAAATAATATATTATATATTTTACCAAATACAAATACAAATACAAATCATAGTATTTTAAAATAGGAATCCCGAACAAATATTTTCTATTGCATCCATCAGGCCTGGCCCAGTATATATAATAATTTGCATATGATATTGGTTGTTATAATCTCAACTAGATCCCTAGTTTAGTTACACAAATATTCTTTAACTTGTAAATCCAAACCAGACACGTACGGTCGTACGGACTAACGGTTACGAGCTATTAAAAAAAACAAGAAACTAAAGAAGTTAATGAGAAGTAGTAGACAGTTTCTTTTTGGGATAATGTAATAGAAGATACCTTTTGTATTTCTTGTTCTAAACTATTATTATAAATTGAAATTGTCCCCAAAATAAAGAAATTGAAATTGTCCTTCCATAGCTTCTCTTTTTTGTTCTCTACCCATAACCTACAAATCTCTTTAAATCAAAACAAAGAAGTTACCAAACAAACTAATATTGGACCATGGTTTATAGAGAGAGAGAGAGAGAGAGAGAGAGAGAGAGAGAGAGAGAGAGAGAGAGAGAGAGAGAGAGAGAGAGAGAGAGAGAGAGAGAGAGAGAGAGAGAGAGAGAGAGAGAGAGAGAGAGAGAGAGAGAGAGAGAGAGAGTTTTTCGAACTGCCCATTAGATTAGAATGTACCATGAAACTTTGTCAGCTCAGCTAGAGATAGGCACAGAGAGTACGATTTATAAAATTTGTAAGCCTTTTTATCCTTCCCACTTATCCATCTCAAACTATATACAAAATTCAAGATATCACCACTTTTGATTTATCGATTGGTGTATGCATATGATCAATATGACTAGGTAAAATTAAAAACTTAAGGTTATATAAAGATGATAAATTTATTAATATATAAGCTTAATACAATATTGAAAGATTGGGGGTTTTCAACATGGTAACTAGGGCTCAAGAACTAACATGTTGAAACCAAAACTCAAAATCAAACATCATAAAACCAATATATATATTATAAGCCCGGTTAAGTTCCTCACTACATTTTAATTCCCCAAATGCCAAACTACCTTAGAATGGTTTTCAAGTTGGCACTAACTAAAAGGAGGAAACAAAGGGACTTTAAGAAAATGAGTTATCTTTCTATAACTCTAAGGACTTCCCTTTCCTTTTATAATCTTCATCATCGCTTAACTGCATAACCGAAGAAGACGATGCACCCATTTCGCCACGTGGCGACCTCCAAGATGATTCATCGTCTCTGATCACAACCGGAGAAGACGAAGAGTACCCTGCAACACCCATTTCGCCACGTGTCTCCCCTGAAGAAGAAGACTCCTCCACGTCGACCCCAAACAGCCTTAGCTTCTTCGCCGTCCCCTCCGGCGGCGGTTCAGAAGGAGGAGAAGGCGGCAGCATCGCCGACGACGAAGAAGTTACCCTCGACGCAGGAAAAACAGGATACGAGTCATAAACAAACGGTTCAGATCTACCAAGATTCCACTGATGATGATGATCCAACGGTGATCCCGCGTAGTAACGCCCTCCATTAACAATTCTACCATAACCATACCCTAAAAACTCCCTCTCTTGAAACTGGTTATGATTAAACGGTGGAAAACTCCGGTGATGGGGCATGGAATATTCCGTCACTGGGTAATAACTAGCCGTTGGATATGTTGGAGACCCGAAAATTGGGTAATGATGATGATTGATGTTGTGTACGAGGTTTATGTCGGCTCTATGCCTCCAATCGATGAACAATAGTTTCCTTCTTTTCTCCGGTTCGTTGTCGTCGGGGACATAGCCACGGTGGAACGAGACGGTGTCTCCGTTGTCGAGTTTCTTCTCTTTGACGAAACGGCTCCATCCTTTAGTCATCACGTAGCTTTGGCTACTGTTCCAATACGAGTAACGGAACCTCCACATCTTGCCGTTTCTGTCTTGGAAATCCAACACCGTGCCGTTTTGATTGTCGTCTAACGGGAAGTAGTTCTCTGCATGTTGCTTTGGAATCACGAGCCGGTTTAGTTTTCCGACGTCGCTTGGGGTTAACACTTTGTCGAACATGTGCTCTCTCATCGCCGAGTTGAAGTAGTTGTTGTTGTTGCCGGAGCCACTAGCTCCGATCTCAGTGAGTTCTTGGTCTGAGCTCGTCGTCAACATATCCATCAAAAGTATCAAACTTTGTTATATGGGTTCTTGAGAAGATGATGACCCAATTTAGATCTTGAAAAAAGTATCCAACTTTTTTTTTTTAAGAAATCTTTGTGGCTTGTTGAGAAGATTGATGACCCAATTCAAGATCTTCAAAAAGTATCCAACTTTTTTTTTAAAAAATGGGTTCTTGATAAATTCAAGATCTTTCAAAAAGTATTCAACCTTTTTTTTTTATGGATCTGATGAGTGATTCTTGACAAGATAATGACCCAATAAAAATCCTTCAACATACATGAGATAATATTGATCAGAAACCAAATAAAAACTCACAACTGCAATTGTAATAAAAAAAAAAAAGGTAACTAAATCGAATATTAAAATCAAAGAATTGAAGATCGAGTGAAGAACAAAACCCTAGAATTCAGAAGAAGAAGAAGACAGACGTACTCTTTGTGTTTGCTTCTTCTTCTGATCTTTTCGTTGACTCCAAAAGATTAAAGAAAAAAAAGAAAATGAAATCAATGATTTTTCAAGTTTAAATTGGGTTCTCTCTTTATCTGTCACTTTCTCTCTATATGACTTTAAAGGATGAAAAATAGTGGTTTGAGAGATTTTCTCGATGATAGAGATGAAGATCACATCTTAGAGAGAGACTAAAAGGGGCCCATGAATGTTGTGGTTCGGGCCATGTGAGCTTCTTGTCCTTTTCAATTTAGCTATAGACTTGGGGTAACTCTAGCTATTTATATAGATATACAAATATATACTTACATGTATTGTGTATAGGTGATGAGGTAAGTGTGTCAATGTTTTTCTAGACTATTTGCTCTCCTTTTGATATCTGTATTTTTTTTTTTTTTTCCTCTTTATTCATATCAGATCTTTTGTATTTATTGGTTTTGTTTGCTGATTTCTCTTACTAGTTATTTTTAGCTAATTAAATTAAAATTACTCATATATTATAACTAATCTGTGTGCACAAAAAATAGAATACACTACAACAGTATACTTTTAAGATATAGATTTACTTGATATTACGCCACACATCTACGGACACGTGGAATAGTTGATTTTAGTATCCATACATATATAAATATATCAGAAATAAGTAAAAAGACCATGAAAATAATCAATAACATATTACAAGATAGGCATTAGACCATTTACACATATATTTGTTTTTCTCTATACATGCATGTATATCAAAATATGTAAAATGACCATGAAAAGTATTTAATAATAAATTATATGATAGAAATTAGACCAAGTAAATATATCTTTTTATAGGAAATCATAAAAATAAATACCTCAATAAACTTATTATTAGTTCCAAAAAATCTTTAGAAAAAATAATTTTAGTAGTATTTAATATATATATATATATATATATATTAAATTTATAAACAGTAACATATCGCGTATAGAGTAAATTACAAAGATGTAAACTTATAATGACGCGCTCTAAAAATAAATTTATTTTTTGTTATGGTTTATAAAAGTTCTTCAATATTTTATAAAATGAAAAATACTAAAAATTATCTTAAAATTTTCAAAAATGGTCTTACAACAATTGTAAAAAATGTTCTATGCATTTTCTCAATGATTTCTAAAAAAAATGTCGTAGTCTTTTTGTATTTTTTTCCTAAGTTGTGATAATTATAAATAGTAAGTAGTTTAAGATAGAGAAAAAATAGTTTAAGAATTGTTTCAAGTTCAAATTAGTAAATATTTTCTCAGGTGATAACCAATTTTTTTTGTCTACAGGTGATAACCAATAAAGTCTTGTAGATATTTTGAAAAAAATATTTATAAGAGTTATTTTGTTTTCTGGTAAGTGGTAATTGGCTTAGTATCTCAAATGTTAACACGTGGATATCAATTTAATATCTCAATTAAAACAATATATGTATTATTAAGATTGCAGTAATTTGTCTAACATTTTATAAAATCTATAAATATAAATTATATTTCTTTGTTGAAAAGATGATTTTATTCATATTTTTTATTGGTATGTGTATTGTACACTGTTGAGACGCGTAATACTGTATAAGGGTACAATTAAAAAATCAACACGTATATAATACATAAAATGTTACTTATTTTTACATATTTTAAAAAATGTTAAAATTATAAATAAATTTTTAAAAAGTGATGGTACATGCAAAAATCTCTTGATTATAATTGGCTTAGTGTATTGATTGTCGTAAAATATCAAAAAGGTGACCGCGTGTATCTTATTAAGATTTTCTTTTCAGTTTCTTAGTTATTTCAAATGGGTTATGAAAAAAAATAGTGTATTCTTCTGATATTAGTATAAAAAATAGTATAAAACATTAAACCGCAACATATGCACGGAAATTTTCTGCTAAGTTTTTTTTGTTTGATTCATTTGTTTTTTTTTTAAAAAACCCATAACAAAAAGGGATAAGATGGGGAAAAAATTATTTTTGGTAAATAAGAAAGACAATATTGTACATGTTAACACTTTATTTTAAACTTCTTAGTTTTTAGTACCTTTTTTTTTTGGTCTTCTAGAGGGTAAAAAACGAAAATACATCTCTTCTATTTCCCTATGTATCGTACACATGTGTACACGCCGTATTGAACAGAGACTAAATTGTCATAAACAGTCAAATAAGTGCTAAAAACCCTATGAACAGTAAAATAAATGCTAAAAAAGCTAACAAAAGTTTTAAAATGCTAATTTTTGCAATATCCTCAATAAAATCAGACATAGAAAAACAAGAAAGTATGACTCACATCAAAAAGAAATAGAATGAAAACCACGAGTAAAACGGAGGTATTATTGTCCATATACACATGAAATGCTTACTTGCTTTATATTAAAACGGAGGTATTTTTTTTTGTTTTTGGACCATATTTTGGTTATTCAACAAATTAACCTATTTATCAAAGGCTGATTTCAGCTCTAGGAGATGTATGGATCTAGGAGCAATTTTTTTTTTTATAACTAGGAGGTTTGGGGCCAAAGCCCGTACATCCCCCTAGGCCCGTACGTCTTTAATATTTTACCCGTCCTAACAGTTCATATTCGATCATGTGATATTTTGGGTACTTTTCCAGTCGAGCTATCGACCTCTAATCAAACGCAAAAATTGACAAGTGAAAGTGAAAAGATTACAGTCTTTATGCAATTTTATAAAGGCAAAGCTACAAGGCCGGCCCTGAGCCAAGCGGATGAAACATTGGCCTCTGGCCCCCATTTTTTTGGCCCCAAAATTTTTTTTTTGTTTTTTTGCCCCTAAATATTTTAAAAAAAAAATTTTTGACCTCCAAAAAACAAAAATTTTAAAATTAGTCTTGACCACTCAAAATTTCAGGGCCGGTCCTGGCTATATATCAGTATATCACTAGATTATATAACATCATTTTTCCTCTGTTTATATGATACCACTCCTAGCCCCCAGTTAACTATGCTTATAAATTATATTTCAAAAGCTTGTTTTACAATAGTTTCCTTGTTAGATAAGTAAATAAAAGGCTAAAACTGATAACTAGTATTACTCCTACTATTACGTTATATATCTAGCTTAAACATAAAAAAGAAATTAATTATCCTAAAACCTAATCATTCTTAACATCTAGAGTTAATTTAAACATAATCATTCTTAACTAGTATTACTCCTAAAATTAATTATCCTAAAACCGAATTGAGTACATGATAAATTCGTCAATAAAAGTTTAGGGTGAGGACCAGTGGACCAGTGGACCAGTGCGTGCATTCTAGAGTTTGTCGCAAAAAGAGCCTCACACATATTGCATCACCACGCTTTTCCTTCGCACATTTTCTTTATATTCTTAGAGAGCTTTACATACCATTTAGATTAAGTGACATGTCATACAAATAAGTATATTTGTTAAGAGGTATTTGCACATGATGTCATTTTATTTAAATTTCATTTGCATTCTAATATTTTTGAAAAGTGTTAAAAATAGTTGTCATTTTTTTTGTGTGAAAAGACAATTTTACCCCTGTTATTGATACATCGTGTACCGTACACGGTCGTACACGCAGTCAGTGGCGAACAGTGGCGGAGCCAGAAAATCTAATCACTGGGGTCATATTTTTTTTTTTAACTGGAGTCAATTTACTATGATAAAACCATAAAAATAAAATGTCATTGGGGTCAATATTTTTTTTTGACTAGGGTCAATTTATTTTTCTTAACCAAAATAGAACTAAATTTAAAAAATTTATAAACAAAAAAATTAAAAATTAAAAATTCACTGGGGTCACTTGACCCCTCCCCCCCCCTCGTTGCTCTCTACCTCCGCCACTGGTAGCGAACCCATAAATTTATGTTATTGGTGTCAAAATCTAATATTGAAAAGAAAACCTATATATTATGGGTCAAATGACCAAAATTTATCTATTATATCACTAATTCTTTCAACATTTATATATAATTAGAAAAAAAAATTAAGAGGTGTCATGTGACACCCTATTGGTGTACATGGGTTCGCCACTGCACGCAGTACTGTATAGAGGTATAATTGGGTTGAACAGTAAAATAAGTGTTAGATTTTGAAATATTTTTCAAAAGTGTTAGAATGCAAATGAAACTTAAATAAAGTGACACCACATGCAAAAGTCCCTATTTTTAATTGGGTTTTTTGCACTCAGAATCATTTTTTCAAAGTTTCATAAAAATTTAGCACTTTGCAAAACTAACACTTTATGTATTGTACATGTATGCATTGACTTTTCAGTCTTATCATTGTACAATATAACGCGCTTCAACTGTGTACCGTACACAGACCAATAGAAAACATAAGCAAAATCACTATTTTGCACATATGCAAACAATTTTTTTTTTGTCAAAATCGTAAGAAAAAATTTCAAAAAACTGACTTTGGGTGCAAGTTTCTGCTTTTTATTTACTTTGCTCAACGTGGAGGTATATTGTATTGGTCCATGGGGGAGTTTTTTTTCATTAATTATTTTCTCACCTCCTTTTTTTTTGCTTAAGTTTTCTCACCTCGTTTTTATAGCCATCGAGAGATTTTAAGATTAATTGGTCCCCAATAAGAAGCAATGCTTTATGAATTTTCGTAGTACGTTTAATAAGAAAAATGCTATAATGATGTTGTGTATATATTTATAGACATTTTTGTCAACATCTATTGTGTATAGAGTCATGAGACACTAGCGGAAAATAGCTTTAATGTGATATGAAAGTAACCGGCCCAGTTTCATTTTGATTGAACCAAGAAAATAACTAAAAACATCATAGGAGATAGGATTGTCAATCGGGCTGGCCCGGTCCAGTCCGAAACCCGTAACGCCCGTATATATATTTTAGTTCGGTTTGGGCCGGACTTTAGAATATAGGCCCAATTTTTTTTCAGATCGAGCCGAACCGGTTCAGATATGACTCTAGGGCTTTTCTAGCTTTTTTAAACTTTTCTTTACAAATACAAAAATTTACAATTCTCAAATGAAAAATAATTAAAACGAAATATTTATCAAAATAAATATAAATTGAAATGTATTATATCAAATCCAATAAAATTTAAAAGCAAAAGTATGAAAAAACAAATAAAATTCAAATAAATTGTATTACCAAATAAAACATAAAATCAAAACACTTCAAATCTAGGTAGTAGAGTTTAGATTAGAATCTCTTTCATCGTCTTCTAAATCCTCATCACCATCAAGAACTACAGATAATAAAAAAGTAAAATAATATTAAGCTTTTAGAGGTATAAATCATATAGAAATGTCATTGAAAATGTATAGATAAAAATTTTAAAAATGAGAAAATTCTATAAAAATACCCGAACTTTATTCCGATAAGCTATTTAATACCTGAACTATTTTTCGTACCCAGTTTAATACCCAAACTATTTTTTCTGCCCAGTTTAAATCTCCAACTGTGAACCGTATACTTATATTACATCGTATACGAAACGGAAGTTATCGAAAACGTGAACGGCATTATAATCCCGTTATAAAATTAACTACAGTTACCCGTAACACTACAGTGGTTAAATTACCCGGATCCAAAACCGGATAAAACCCAACACAAAATAATCCAACACTTAAACACCCCGAGTCACATGGGTTAAAAATCCCAAAATCATAATCGAAACCCTAAAATCCTAAATTGATATCGAAAACCTTCGATGAACCCTAAATCGAAAAGTTTCAATTGAATTCAAGCAAAATCAAACAAGGTGAGGTACGATTGTAGGCGATTTCTTCGTGTTTCTTAGTTTCGGGGTCCGATTTTGGTTGATTGCTTATGTTTGATGAATTTTTGTTTTCATGTGTAGTGACGAAGATGAGAAGTTGAAGCTACACATTTTCCACGGGGGGTTTAATGTCGAAGGAAGGGAACACACTATGCTATATAGGTGGTTCGATTGCACCATATTTGTTGGTAGATCCCGATTTCCTTACATTTTCACTTTTCGAAGATTTCAGCATAAATCGACAACTCGTGAGCGATGTGGAAAATGTATGGTATAGACTACCTAATGAGGATATATCAGTGGCTATATCGATATGGCATGATAAGGATAGTGAGATTATGAAGATGGCCGCACAAGCAAAAGATTGTGGGGAGGTTTACATATACATTGAACATAGTGTCTCTCCACCAAATGTTGTTGTTGATGGTGCGAGTTTGCTGAATGATATGGGTAATAATGAGGGAACCTATATTTCCAAAGAATGTGTGGATGATGGTGAGAAGGCTGATGATGAAGACGATAGTGAGGAAGAGGACATAGAGGAAGAAGAAAGTGATGGTGAAAACAGAGAAGACGTAGACAGTGATGAAGAAGACTGTGAGGAAGAAGTTGTTCAAGGAGAAACTAGACATGAAGAAGGTGGAGTGCAATCTGAGGATGAGAATCAGATTTTAGGTGAAAGAGGTGCTGACCCACGGTTTGCAAACTTCTTTGCACAAGTTGAACAAGAGACTCCTACAGTTCGTGGTGGGGCTACTCAGCCTAAAGTAGATGATGATGAAGCTGTTGACAGTGAAGTTGAGACTGGGAGATAATTTCCTCCTGGTGAATATCCAGATTCTCCGGAAGACACTGATGAAGAATGACACAATTGGCAGAAGAAGGATGACTGTGGTAGGCGGTTCAAAGTGAAAAGCAAAGCTGATTATGACAAGCCTCCATACTTATGGATGATGCAAACCTTTAACAATGGCGATGAATTCAAGGATCAACTACTGAGGTATGTTATGAAAACACAGTATGATGTGAAGTTGAATAAGTGGCAACCTCAGAAGCATGCAGCCATATGCACACACGAGAAATGCAAATGGAGGATATATTGCTCGATGGAGAAACCTATAAGGAAGTGGATGGTCAAAGTATACGAGGACAAGCATAATCATTTGCCCACAGACAGAGCTAGGATGCTGAAGCAAGGAACTATTGCAAGGTTGTTCAAAGAGGAAGCAAGACGAAGACCTGATATAAGGAGCTCTGATATCAAGGATGAGTTGATGCACATGTACAACATCTCAGTTTCAATATTTAAATGCAGAAAAGCAAGAAGAATTGCATTAGATTTGGTGTTAGATACTCAGAAACAACAGTTTGCTAAGCTATGGGACTATGAAGCTGAGTTGGTGAGATCTAACAAAGACGTTACAACAAAGATTGTGACTATTGAAATGGATGGAATACAGGTCTTTCAAAGCTTTTATATTTGCTTTGAACCTCTAAGGAGAACTTGGAAGCAGTATTGTAGGCCTTTGATAGGCCTTGATGGTGCGTTTTTAAAGTGGGAGTTGAAAGGAGAGATATAAGCCGCAGTTGGAAGGGATGCAGAAAATAGAATTTATCCCATAGCTTGGGTTGTCGTAAGAGGTGAGAACAAGGACTCTTGAGAATGGTTCATCAAAAAGTTGGCAGCTGACTTAGGTTTGGGTGTAGGAGATGGAGTTAACTTTATTTCAGATAAACAAAAAGTATGCTTCTTCACTGAAATTTGACAAACCAAAGTTATTATTCAATGTATATTTGAGTAATATATGATTCTTGTCTTGTACAAGGGTTAAAAGTAGCTCTTGCAACTGTTATTCCAAATGCTGAGCATAGAAATTGTGCAAAAGGGCCAAATTCTCGCAACTAATGCTTGAATGCTTTGGTCCTACTTCAAGAGAGATAGGAGGAAGCTCAAAAGGGCCACATTCTCGCAACTAATGTCTTTTTGGTTTTAAAACCATTAACTATCAGCTTTTGTTTGAAATGTTTGTTGTATTGGTTTGTAAACTCTCGAAATGTTTATTTGGTTTTGCTTTGTAAACTCTGATTATGATGGTTTATGAAGGATTTTGTTTTGCATTTGGTTTTGCTGTAAACACAGAACAGTTAGATGCAAGTCTTATTAAATCAAACACAAGGACTTTGCTCAATCTGAGGTACAAAGTTTTAATCTGAAAAGCTTGGCATCAGCTTTAGAGTCATCAAAAACATAAATCAACATTCATAAGACAACAACACAACATTCATAAGGAGCTTTAGAGTCAACTTTAGAGTCATTACTGAATAAAACAACAACACAACATTCATAAGACACCATTCATAAGACAACATTCATAACAACAATACAGCATTACAAAACACGACCATTCAACATCACAACCACAATACATCACTTTAGAGCATGGACAATTATGCCAGTAACAGCTGCAAATCCAACCCACAATATTATTACAACCTGTCTAAGGAGCTTCTCTTTTTCAATGCTCGCTGCAATTTCTTGCTTCAACCTCTTGTTCTCATTTTGCATTTCAAGCCACGTCTCTGATTTCTCAAAATCTGATATATCCTTACCTTCTTCACTTTCAGTACAATCTTGGCTGACCAAAGCTCTCAGCTTCTTCAACTCCTCGAATTGATGACGAATCAAATCTCGGGCTTCAATCAGAGTGACTTTCTGCCAACCGTGAGGTTTTTCCACATCGAACCACCTGAAGAAATTGCAGGATCTACAATTCGCATCTCCACACCCATAAAATCTCATGCATGGATTATCATTCGTCCAAGCTTTCTTCACCATCGATAGCTTCCCACACTGGCATCTAACTTCACCCATCGTTAAGCTCGTTCCATCACTGTTAGCGTTCGAACCACTCCCCGAACCTTGGCTTCAATTCATCTTTTTCGGATTGGATTTGAGGATTTAGGGATTTAGGGTTCTTGCAGTTGGAGTTGGGAATTTATAGAAGACGACGTTTAGACCATGGTTAGATGTTAACAGAAAATTGTTCACCGTTTGTGAGATTTTAAACGTCACGTTAACCTCCGTTAACGCGAGATCGTAAAATGAGCACACCTCTCACATTTGGAGATGTAAACTGGGCAGAAAAAATAGTTTGGGTATTAAACTGGGTACGAAAATAGTTCATGTATTAAATAGCTTATCGGAATAAAGTTCGGGTATTTTTAATGGAATTTTCCCTTTAAAAATATGAATGAATGAATGATAATGGTACTTTGATCACGAAATGTAAACTCATCCAACCAAGTGCATGTACAAATCAGTGCTTCAACGTTTCTTGGTAAAAGACAATTTATATATTTATCCAAGACATGCGCACCAATACTAAATGTAGACTATGATGCCACTGTAGTTATTGGAATGCTTAGAACATCACATGCCATATGAGCTAACTCACCATAACGTTGTGACTGACACTTCCACCATTATAAAACATTCATGTCTTCATAAAAAGCCAGTTCCAACATATCGTCTTCTAAGTATAAAGTCAATTTAGACTATCATTCTTATATAATTAATGGTACGTTTTTCATACGCTTTAAAATCATATGATAAGCGAACCCAAATTTAATAAGACATTCATAATCAAATAGTTCCGGGCTTTTCGGGCTAGTCCGAGCCCGATCGGGATAAGCCCAAAAAACACACTAGCCCGAAAGGCCCGATTTTTTGGGGTTTTTATTTCTAGGCCCGAGCCCGTTGTTTTTCAGGGCCGGCCCGGCCCTCGAGCTTTGGTCGACCATCGGGCTTTGGCCCTAATTGACACCTCTAATAGGAGATGTGTGCAGCCAGTTCGTGTGGGTGCGTGAATATGGGAAAACAGTCAATTTATGCCTCAACACATATAAATGGGTACCGATTAGTTTCTAAACAAATTTGATCTGCGAATTCATATCCAACCCCTTAAATATTTGAATATCCATATATATACTATTTTTTGGCCCAAATATACATTGACCCGATTTTCATTAGTCAACCCCGTTAAAACGTTAATAAAGATGAGTCAACTGCCATGTGAGAATCCTCGTTAGAACATATCAGAGATAATAATAATAATAATAATAATAATAATAATAATTATAATAATTATAATAATTATAAATAAAAATGTCTATTAATTGGTTTTGACTTTAAAATTTATAAAACTTTTTTTTAACGTTTCATTCATTAATCCATATGTTCGAAACAAAACAGAGTATTCAGGAGAAAAACATCCCAAACAAAACAAAATAGAATGATGCTAGTAGGCACCTTACATAAGAGATAGAAAACTTGGAAACTAAAGAGAAAACTACAAAGAGCTCCATCGTTTAATTGGTGAAAGGGTCCGAATGGGAAATATTGTGCATCTTATCGTGCTGCAGCTTCAGCAGCAATTACATTTTGAAACCAAAAGGGACCATTCCTCGCAACATACGATTAATGTCTGTTATCTCTCGTGACACAAACATCAATTGCTTCCGCAACTTTGTTGCCATTCAAATAAGTGTGCTATAAATTCCAAAAATCGAAGGTTTGAAGGTGGAGAAAGATATTCGAGATGATATCATGAAGCTGAGGATAGTTATGGGAATTGAGGAAGGCATCTCTAACATGCGGAGAATCGGCTTCAAAGCAGATTCTCTTCATATGCAAATCATTGAGACAATCAAAAGCCCACTTGAATCCCAGCAAATCAGCTTCCATGCATGTATATAAGAAGAAATTGATGCATAAGATCTTATGCTGTGAAAGAGAGAATTACCACAGGTCTCTCGGACTCAGGCTCCGCGTCTTCCGGATTAAGTACTCCAGGCCTTTCAGACTTAGGTCTCGCATCTTTCGGGATTAAGTTCCCCAGATCCCTCGAACTCAGGCTCCGCGTCTTCCCGGTTTTCAACCCCATGTCTCCCAGACTCAGGCTACGTGTCTATGTCACAAGTTATTGATAATTACACTTGGAGATAAAGAATTATTTATCATTGAGGATCATTTTTCCACTCCACGGACTTGCTGAAAAGTAAATCCGCGGAGTGGGGGCAAATTTTTGAGGATAAATAATTCTCCTTTGGATCGACGAATCAGAGAGTGACACGCGTCATACTAGGCTAAACGGTCACTTGATCTAAAATTGCATCACCTCGAGAAGGTGTAGTTATGGGGCTAGGTGGTCGAACCTTATGACATAATATGATAAGTTGTATGACGTGTCACTATAGATTAGACGGCCACTTAACCTAAAAATGTGCCATTTAGAGATGATACGATTACTAAGATAGGTGGTCGAACCATATAACATATTTATTTTAAAATATTTTGCCCCCCACCAAAATGTGTTTCTAGATTCGCCATGTATTTCGTGTTAAGTTTTATTAAACCTTTTCTTTTTAAATAATTTTATTCAGCCAAAAAAATTATATATATAATGCAAACAAAAAAACGTAGGATAGTAATTTAATATTTTGTGTTTCATGTGAAGGTATTATTATTGGAGATCGAATATAGTGTTTCATGTACGATTAAAATCTTATTTATTGTGAGAAATATGTTTTTGATTTTTAAGTCTATTTGTTTTTGTTTTTATTTTAAAATCGATTTACATATTTAACTCTAGAGAAAGATGGAAATTTAGTGAAGACATAAAGCTATGGTTAAGGGCTAAGCGCATTACAACAATAATAGATTTAACAATCGATCAAAGTTGAATCATCTATCCTTAAGTCTCGACGGGAGTAACTGAAAAGTCAGCGATGTCCCAAAACCCAAATAAAAAAAGTATTTGAGAAGTCGGTGATTAATCTCGCTATTATCAGAGGATCATTTTGCAGGCAGTTTTAAAAAAATTCGCTAAAGATTGTGAAACTAATCACATATCAATTGACAGAATTTGTTGATTGTCCGATCTACCATCTAAGTCAGAAGCCAAGTTGAAGTCAATGATTCTTAATTCTCATGGTTGGTTTGTTGTTTTCCTCCAAAGTGACAACATTGTTGTGACGTGATTTTTAAAGTGGTGGGAAAAAATCAATAGAGTGTTTTTATTTTCTTAATACATGTTTGTTGATTTTTTTTATAATATGTTCGTTTATTTTCTGGCTCTATATCGGTTATATTTTGTGTAATCTATTAGATGAAGAATCTTCGTTGTGTGTTTGATATAGTTTAATATTAAAATTTTGTTTTTTGTGTTTTCTATCGATTGATATCTGAACATGTGTTAATTTCAGTTTTTCTCATAGTTCAAATTAGTTTGGTTTTTTAAAGCACATAAGAAATGATGTATTTTTATTTTTTAATACATGTTTAATTATTTTTTTTATAATAGGTTCGTTTATTTTCTGGGTCTATATCGGTTATATTTTGTGTAATCTATTAGATGAAGAATCTCCGTTGTGTGCTTGCTATAGTTTAATATTAAAGTTTAGTTTTTTGTGTTTTCTATCGATTGATATCTGAACATGTGTTAATTTTAGTTTTTGTCATAGTTAAAATTAGTTTGGTTTTTTGAAGTACATAAGAAATGGTATATTTTTATTTTCTTAATACATGTTTGATTATTTTTTTTATAATAGGTTCGTTTATTTTCTGGGTCTATATCGATTATATTTTTTGTAATCTATTAAATGAAGAATCTTTGTTGTATGTTTGTTATAGTTGAATAGTTTAATATGGAGGTTTAGTTTTGTGTTTTCTGTCTTTGTTTTTGTATGTTTGCGATGTGAGAGTTTTTGTATTATCAAAATTTACTAATATATTACACACTTTATTATAGTTATGTCCAGAAGGTAAGAAATTACACCATATTTTAATTCAGGTTTTTTTTAGCAAATCAAATTTAGTTCGAGTTGATTTTGACCATTTTCCCAATATTTCAATGTCATCTTTTGGACTTCTTACTTTTCTTATTTTTTTTGTGTTCACCTCTACCCTAGTAAGGTTTGGGGAGAGAGAGATTAGGAAAAGTAATCTAAGAACAAGTTTGGTTCAATAAAGAAAAAAATATCTGGAGAACTTAAAATCTACAGATTTGGTGGGTAGAAGTTCGCCATAGAATCTAAGACCATCTCCAATGTATTTCTCTATTTTTGACTCTAAAATAGAGGTGGGTTTCTCTCCAATGTATTCCTCTATTTTTGACTCTAAAAAATGAATATTCTAAGTATATTCTATTTCTATTTTATTACTAATACCTTTGATTTATAAACATTTACAATTTAACCCCACTTATTTTATTCTTTGCAAAACTTCCATAAATTATGATATTATTTAAATTAAACATTTATTATATAAATAAAATTACATTACATCATATATAAATAACAAAACATAGTAGATTTTGGTTAAATATCACCATTAGTGTATTTTCCCATAAATGATCTATTAACGTATTTCGAAGTAAGAAATGAGCTTCTTTGTCTTTGATTTCTCTAAATCACTAGTATTTGTTGTTTAAATTTATTTTATGTTGCTTATCTTTAATTTTAGTATTTGCTATGTTGTTTATCTTTAATTTTAGTACTTGTTAAATCAAAATTTCTAAAAAAGTTAATCAAAATAAAAAAAGTTAGTCATAAATATAATGATTTAAAATTAAAAGGACCATTTTATAAATAAAAAATTCTAACTCTAAAATAGAGTTACTCTAAATATAGAATAAGAAATAGAGTTACTCTATTTTAGAGTTGAAAATAGAGTCGGGTTGGATGAGATTTTGCTTTAAAATAGAGTTTAGAGTAAAAAATAGAGTAGGGTTGGAGATGCCCTAAGAGCAACAGCATCGGGGGTGTCTCACTCAAACAATTAATAATAATAATAAAATTTGTTTTTTGAGACACTCCCAGCAAGAATCGGATCTCGTATGAGACATCCACCACAAAATTTGAGACATTCAGATGTTTACGTGTACATTTTTTATTGGTCCAGATGTTTTTGAAAAAACAAAATTTATTTAATTAAAAACAAAAAAATTAATTAATTTTCAGTTACAAAAAAAGAAACATTTAAATAAAAAAGTGTACAAAAAAAAAGATCCGACTATATTGATAATTAGTAATTACTGGGGCAGGCCCAGTTTGGGTGGGCGGCAGATCCGACTATCTGACAAAAAAAAAAAAAAAGTTTCCACCACCTGACAATTTCTTATTCTGATTCTGAAAATCTAATTGGGATTTGGATTTAAGAAGAAAACGAAATGGAATATGGACTGTGCTAAAGTGACTGTGACAGTCATTTTTAAAAAGTCTGGTTTCATTGGAACGAAATCGAAACTTTAAATGATAAAAGATTACAATACAAGTGAGAACAAAAATCTTAATCGGGATTAATGTTAAGACAAAAGAAGAAAACAACAACAACAACAACAACAAAAAGAAGATGCTTTGAAGCCAAAGTATCAGACCATTTTCAGGAACACATGCTTATTCAAAATCCATATATCAGACAAATTCTTGTTTTTTTTGTTCTCTTGCAACAAAATCTGAGATTGCAGAGCAAAAATTGGCAGGAATGTTCTTGAGAAATGCCTCTTTTTTTTTTTTATCTCCTCAGGGTGTGAAGAATGTACTCAGCGTAAAGGTCCCTGTGATGATGATTTCGAAATCAAGAAAATTGTTAAAAGATGTTATATATATAGTAAGGGTTTTATAAGGAAAAAATGAAATAAGAAACTTTACATGGAGTACTGAATGGCTTCAACAGCAGGACCATTTGGTAGAAAATCATTTACAGCAACTTCCTTGTTCTCATTCTTCTTGTCTGTTAAATTTAGGTTAAAGGCAGCAAAAGCAGTGGTTTGTTTCCTAAACTGAAGATTAAAAAAAAAGTTTTAAGGATACAATCTTCAAAGAATCGGCGGATTTCAGAGAGACGATGAGGTGGAAGTTCTTTGAGGTCAGTGATATGCTTATACTCAGGATCATCAACACAAACCGCAATGATCTTATCATCTTTTTCACCCTTTGTTAGAGATCAAAAACAAAACAAAACAAAAATTCAGAATGCTTATACAGCTCAAGTCAAAAGATATAAACAGAGATTTGGATGTTACCTGGTCAATCATGGGCATTAAACCAATAGCTCTGGCTCGCAGAAAACAACCCGGAAGCACAGGCTCCTGTATCAGAAACAACTTCATTATAAGGAATATCAAATTTTTGGTTTTTTTGGTTTTATGGTGAAGATTAGAGAAGACTTAAACCTGCATGATAACTAGAACATCTATAGGGTCATTGTCCTCGCATAATGTGCGGGGGATAAAACCGTAGTTATGAGGATACACAACCGATGAATACAGAATCCGATCAACCTGAGAAGCAAATCAAATTTTCTGAGAGATTATTATTGATTTCCCCAAAATAGCATCATTATAGTATATTTAAATTCAGATCAATTTTACCTTGATGAGTCCTGTCTTTTTGTCAAGTTCATATTTGACCTTGCTACCCTTTGAGATCTCAATAACCTGATTTCATTCAAATGATTTCAGATTGATTCTCTTTTGTAGCAAAACCCATATCACATCATCAAGCATGAGACTTACCACATTGAAAATCACTGGAGCTCCAGGTCCTGTATTTTTTCAATTTCAAAAAGAACAATTTAGTTAAAAGACTCAAACACACAATGTATCTTTATTAACAGTTTTTCTTGATCTAGTGATTAGTGTGATTTACCGATTTCAAGATCATGCCATGGATGTGCAGCAACCGATCTCCTAGATAAAGATGAGAGGATCCTCTCGTTTAAACGTGGAGCTGGTCGCTGAAGCTTCTCAGATTG
This sequence comes from Eutrema yunnanense, assembly GCA_002933935.1. Taxonomy (NCBI): domain Eukaryota; kingdom Viridiplantae; phylum Streptophyta; class Magnoliopsida; order Brassicales; family Brassicaceae; genus Eutrema; species Eutrema yunnanense. The sequence goes on along the minus strand of PKML01043688.1, from coordinate 404,608 downwards.
TCTCTCTTTCACTTCTTCACTCATCTAAGAACAGAGCAATTCAACAAAATGTTAGAATCTTTCACTCGATTTCTTGACTTCACGTCTAAAATATAATCAGATTCAACACTCAAAGATTTAACATATCAATCAGATTCTTCTACGATTTGTCGCAGATCGTAATCCATCAATCATCTTCACAACCTAAGCTAATGATCATCGGTATCCATCTCATGAGATTTTCGTTTTACAAGCAAAATCAAACATCAAAACGCAACAAGAAAATTTGAGATCTAAAAACCAAAGAAAGAAAGTCGTACCTTGGAATCGTTTCAAGAACAGAAACACTTTCACGGAAAGTTATGGAGAAAGAAAGTTGACGAGGAAAAGAAAACAGTAAAGCGCGTGATCTTCAATTGCGTTCCATAACCTTTTATTTATAGGAAGTGATAAAAACGGTTTAAGCTTTAATAAATTATAATTATGTTATTAGTTCATTAATCCAAATTAATAATCACCGTTTAATCCTCCCAGTCCTGGGGCCCACCGTAAATCACTTATCTCAGTCTCTTGAACGATTCTCCAACACACACGTGGCATCTCCCGCTTTAACTATATAAACTTGGTAAGATAACCATAAGAAAACCACAAATTTTGTAACAATGGCTATCAACAGAATTGCGATTGGAACGCCTGGAGAAGCTAGCCGTCCAGACGCAATCAGAGCGGCTTTCGCGGAGTTTTTCTCTATGGTTATATTCGTTTTCGCGGGTCAAGGCTCTGGAATGGCTTACGGAAAACTAACCGGAGACGGACCGGCCACACCTTCCGGTCTAGTGGCCGCGTCTTTGTCTCACGCGTTTGCCTTGTTCGTGGCGGTTTCTGTTGGAGCAAACGTTTCAGGCGGCCACGTGAACCCCGCGGTTACGTTCGGAGCTTTCATTGGTGGAAATATTACGTTGTTGAGAGCTATTCTTTATTGGATCGCCCAATTACTTGGAGCAGTCGTAGCTTGCTTGTTGCTCAAGGTAAGCACCGGCGGGATGGAAACGGCTGCGTTTTCGCTCTCGTATGGAGTTACGCCGTGGAACGCAGTCGTTTTCGAGATTGTGATGACGTTTGGGTTAGTTTACACGGTTTACGCTACTGCCGTGGATCCCAAGAAAGGTGATATTGGAATCATTGCTCCTTTAGCGATTGGGTTAATCGTTGGAGCTAATATTCTCGTAGGTGGTGCGTTCGACGGAGCGTCGATGAACCCAGCGGTTTCGTTTGGTCCGGCCGTGGTTAGCTGGACTTGGACGAATCATTGGGTCTATTGGGTTGGTCCATTTATTGGTGCAGCCATTGCAGCTATTGTTTATGACACTATCTTTATTGGTAGTAATGAGCATGAACCACTTCCTTCTAATGATTTCTAAGTTAGGGCTTTTTTTCTTCTTTCTTGCTGCTGTTGTGCCCCACTAATTAAGAGTATTTCGAAAGATATTGATGTCATTTATTCTCTCTCGTGTGTTTTTTTATAGTCATGTGACTAAGATGTTACTTTTACTACTTTTGTGTTTTTTAAGTAATCAATAAATCAAATCTTGGAAAATTTCCCACTAATTTTAATTAGATTAAAATAAATGTGCGGAGTTTACGTAGTATGTCACACGTAAGAAATCATGTACAGCGAAATTTATTGGAGGGCATATTCTTGAGATTATGCTCCCATGGTGAAAACATATAAAATATAATGGGACCCGCCGTGCATTATGATACTATAAGAATATGTATGTTATGGTAATATGGTTGATTGGTCCATGCACGTTCTATGTGAATCTTAGTTAATGATATTTTAGTGGATTTACGAATTGTTGACACACGAAAAAGGAATTCAATAAAAATCAAATTAGATGTGCCAAAAAAATAAATAATAGAATGCCTGACAAATTGTTCGATTAGACTAGGCGGGAGAATTTTAACCGAACCGAGTTAACTGAATTGAACTAAACCGAGTTTTGGTAGTTCGGTTATGCTTCGATTATGTAGAGAGAACCGATTTGTAACATTTCGAATTTCATTCGGTTCTTGGTTCGGTTCGGTTAACTGAATTTTTTTTTTAAAAAAAACTTAAATCTGAATTTGAGAATAACAAAAAATAACCGAAAATAGCTGAAATTTCTCTCTTAAACTGAATTTTCCAACCGAACCGAATTTGATTATTGTCGGCAAAAAAATTGTTTAATTTTTTTTAAAAAATAATAAATTGGAATATGAAAATAGACTATTGTATTTGTATGAACGGTATATATGGGTGTCCCGGGTTTTCCTCTAAAACGCGTTTGGCAGTTGCTTGCACGTTCAAGCAAAAGTGCGGTGACTAGATTGGATGTATAATACGTCAATAATTATGATTAGTATTATTATTCATCGTGGATTTAGAAGAAATGTATTAATAGTCGTACGTAGGATACCCTGTTCTTACATCATTATATCATATGGGAAAACTCAATGTTATGTATGAAATCAATAGTCCGATATATCTACAACAAAATAAAAGGAATTGAACTGTTGTATAATACATGATATTTGCACAAATCATCGATTTATTAGAATACTATTATTGCACCGTTAAAGTGTAAGTTCAATTAGATATCAACATGCTATTTAACTACGTGGGTTTATCAATCCTGTATTTTGTAAATAAGGATGAAGAATCTCCAAATATTCTTCAAAAAAAAAAAAAAAAATCATTAAATAATAGGAGTATATTTATCGAATTACTCATCAAAATACAAACTTTTCGACCAAAACATATATCGACAGTAATGGGCTGTAAAGGCCCAAACAAAACTTCAGCTTCACGAATATGACCCTGAGGGCCTACAAAAGAAAAGGAATCTTTACTCGAATAGACAAATAACAATAGTATACCACGCGTGACTTAATAGCGTAAAGAACACGCGCCAGTCGATCTTACGTGGGGTCCATATATCTGATATGGCACGTGCCTACGTGGGACGTTCGGCTCTTCTAATATGGGCTTAAGTGGATCTATGTCTGTAGATTAATTGGGCTTGATTTTAAAAAAAAAATATTCGTAATGAATAATTTCTCTCTTCAACACAAAAAATTATACTTTCTCAATTCTATGATATACATGTTTTAAAAAAAAACTGTTTTATTTTATAAGATTCTTTACAAGTTTCAATCTAGATTTTAATTTGACTTAATACTTTCTATTCTTTACAAAAAAATTTCATGATTGATTGAATTCTGTTTTTAACTAATTGTTAAAAGTAGTACATGTAGATTTGAGAGTTTAAGAGTGGATTTTGAGAGTATGATTGAAGATTTGTGAAGAACAGAGTGAAAAACTAGAGAGAGAGGGGACGACGAAATTAGAGAGAGAGAGAGTTTTGAGTAGTCACGAGCAAAATAACCGGAACCGAAATACCGAAACTGGAACCGAACTGAAATACCTGAACCGGAACCGAATCGGAATTGTCAAAATACCCATTGGATCATACACATTGATACCCATGGGTATCGGGTAGAACCGGAACCGAACCGAACATATTTCGGGTACCCGAATACCCGAAATATAATTATATATCCAAAAATATTAAATATATATTAGGTTTTTGGGTATATTTTTTTTTGTTTTCGGGTATATTTTCGGGTTTTCGGATATAATTTCGGGTTTTCAGATATATTTTTGGTATTTCGGGTATATGTTCCTTAAAACTTTTTCGGATTTTCGGGTAAAATTTTGGGTTTTCGGATATATTTCGGATTTCGGGTATATTTTATGTATTTCGGGTAAAAAATACCCGGAACCGAACCAGAACCGATTAATATCCGAATGGTTCGGGTATATTTCGGTTCCTAAACCTTTCTACCCGAAATACCCGGAACCGAACCGGAACCGAACCGAAATCATTTCGGTACCTATATGGATCCTAAACCTATGTACCCGAAATACTCGGAACCGAAAATGCCCAGGGCTAGTTTTGAGCTTATCTTATTTTGTTACCATAGAATAAAACTAGCCACATACATATAAATTGATTACAAGGGCAAAACAGGGCCTAAACCAATCTTAACCACAAAACCAATCTTAGTCACAAAGTAAAGTATAAGATTAACAAATATCTGTTTTCACTGTTCACCTGCGGGTACTATTTACCAGATACTAAATCAAGCTCTCCAAGCTTCAATCTAACACTCCCCCTCAAGATTGGCTGGTGAAGATCCAATAAGCCAATCTTGACATGGAGATCATCACACACTCTTGATGTTGTCGCCTTTGTAAACACATCTGCAAGTTGGTTTGAACTCTTTACATAAGATGGTGAGATTATACCTTCTTGGACCTTCTCCCTGATGTAGTGGCAATCCACTTCAATGTGTTTGGTCCGTTCATGAAATACTGAATTAGAAGCAATGTGTATTGCAGCCTGGTTATCACAATGTAGAGTAATTGGTTCAGAAGACTCTACTCCAAGATCTCTTAGAAGCGCCTTCAACCACACTAATTCCTTTGTGATATTCCTCATTGCTCTATACTCAGCTTCAGCACTTGAGAGAGAGATCACTTTCTGCTTCTTACTCTTCCAAGTGACAGCATTTCCTCCAACAAATGTGCAATAACCAGTGGTAGATTTCCTATCAATCCTATCGCCTGCCCAATCTGCATCACAATAGCCAACAATGTATGTGCTATTGTTGCCCCCCATCCATATTCCCTTACCTGGTGAGCCTTTCAAGTATCTCAAGATCCTTTCAACCATCTGCCAATGGTGGTGAGTAGGAGCTTGCATATACTGACTTACTTGGTTCACAGCAAAGCAGATATCTGGCCTAGTAATGGTAAGATAAATCAGCTTCCCTACAAGCCTTTGATACTGCTTAACATCCACAAGTGGCTCCCCCTTACGATCATCCTTGTAGTTCTCTTCAATTGGTGTCTTAGCTGGTTTTGACCCGAGTTTTCCAGTCTCGGTCAGAAGATCTAGTGTATACTTCCTTTGAGAAATAAACAAACCTTCCTCAACCTTGCACACTTCAATCCCAAGGACGTATTTCAGTTCCCCCAAATCTTTGATATCTTTCTTTACATCCATCTGCCATATCATTCTTTGAGGAAGTCTTTTGTATGCTTAACACCAGCAACGTCATCACCAGTGATAATAATATCATCCACATATATAAGTACAACTACAATACCTTTCTCCCCCTGAGTTGTGAATAAGGTATGATCTGCTTCTGATCTCCGAAACCCTTTCTCAAGAAGGCAATTGCTCAGCTTTTGGTACCACATCCTTGGAGATTGCTTAAGACCATATATAGCCTTCTTGAGTTTACAGACTTTGCTGCTATTAGCCACATCGTGAAAGCCCTGAGGAGGCACCATATATACTTCTTCTTCCAACTCTCCTTGGAGAAAAGCATTCTTTACATCCATCTGCCATAGATCCCAAGACAGATTAGTAGCAAAAGAGAGAAGGACACGCACATAATGGAGTTTTGCTACTGGGCCAAAAGTTTCTGTGTAGTATTCTCCATATTTCTGAGTGTATCCTTTGGCAACAAGCCGAGCTTTATACCTCTCAATCTCCCCAGAAATTGTATACTTGATTGTGTATACCCATCTACAACCCACCAGCTTCTTATCATCAAGTAGACAAGTCATCTCCCATGTTCCATTCCTTCTCATAGATTCAATTTCTTCAAGCATAACCTTAACCCATACTTCACTCAAACAAGCCTTTCAATAGCTCGTTGGTATTCTGTTTTGATCAATCTTGCTTAAAAACACTTGATGTTCTGTTGGAAGGTGAGCAACTGAACAATGTGCTTGAATTGGATGATCAACAGCTGTATTGTTGTAGTATACTCTAGTGTTTTTCCAATTATCAAGTCCAAACCGGACCCTTTTACTCCTTCTAAGATGAGGCGGAGACTTACTCCCACTCCCCTCAGTTGGTTCCAACTCACCACTAGTCTCCTGACCACTATTTTCCCTTTTTCTGAATCTTCCAGCACAGTATCTTCCAAGGATGTTGGAGTTGAACCATCTGTTTAAGTCTTTCCCTCTTCTTCTGAATCCTCTTGAGTAGAGATCTCATCATTAGCATCATTCATACCTTCTTCTTCATGAATCTCAGTGTTTGTCTCATTCTTTCCTGCTAAATCATTAAGACCATTGAGAATAAATCTCAGAGTAGTTGTTCTATCAAATCCAGGAGAAACCATATCCTTCAGATTATCCCAATTCTTCTCACTGAAATAACCCTTTTCCTCATCAAACTTGACCTCTCTAGATACATAAACCCATCTGGTCTCTGGATTATAGCACTTGTAACCAGAGCCGTGCTTATATTTATAGGGGCCCAAAGCGAACTTAAAAATTAAGACTCTTAGTATTTAATTTTTTTTTTGACAATATAAAAAAAAATAAAAAACCAATAAGATAAAAATTTAAAACAAGTTCCACAAAAAAAAAAAAAATTAAACCATATATAGTTTTTCTTCATTTATTTCCTACAAACTCTTTCACTATACTTTTACAATCGAGTTTTTTAACCAACTCTCTTTTCATAGATATGCGGACAGGCGGCGACTTTCTTTATGGTGAAATCGTCTTTCTGTTTTAGGGTTAGTATTTATTAGGGATTAACACATATGATAAATATTGTTAAAAATTGATTTTATTTCTTAAAAATATCTTTTTTCAAAAAAAAAACAAGTAAAAAAGAAGATTTCTATTTTAAATTGGTTTGAACCCATATATAATAAGTCTAAATTTTAATCAATGATCACTATACCAAATAAAAAAATTTAAGCAAAATTTGGGGCCCCTAAAATCTATATATATATGGGGCCTAGACTAATGTTTTATTCCTATCAAGCTAAGCACGCCCCTGCTTGTAACCTTTCTGAGTAGAGGAATAACCAACAAACATACACTTGATGCTCTTGGGCTCTAACTTGTTTCTTTGAGTTTCTGGTACAAACACATCCAAACACTTTAAAATGCTTAATACTTTGTTTGTCTTTGGTTAGTACTAGCCCTGGGCATCAATACTCGTTACCCGTCCGACCCGCTCGACCCGTCCCGTACTCGGTCCGTAAAACCGGGTACCCGACTCGTCCAAGCCAAGTATCAAGGCGAGTTAACCAACTACTTGCAAGTAACGGGACAAGTCCAAGGCGAAATTTTTTTTTGACTACTTGTCCCGTTACCCGGCTTGTTCCCGTTACCCGGCTTGTTCTCCGTTACCCGGTTTGATACTTGTACCCAAGACAAGACAAGTAATGGAAAAAGCAAGGCAAGTAATGGAAAACAAGACAAGTAATGGAAAAAACTAGGTAAGCAATGGAAAAAACAAGGCAAGTAATGGAAAAAACAAGGCAAGTAATGGAAAACAAGGCAAGTAATGGAAAAAACAAGGCAAGTAATGTAATTACTTGTTGAGCGGGGACCCGTACTTGCAAGTACATGTACGGGTCAAGGTACCCGCAAGTATCAAAAATCTGGGCGGGTACCTTGAATCAGCGGGTACCCGTTTTTGCGGGTCCAAGTACGGGTCAATATTTTCATTACCCGTACGGGGCGGGTCAAGTAGCAAGTCGGCCAAAATAAACGGGTACCCGCCCCGTGCCCAGGCCTAGTTAGTACCTCATATGGTGACTCTCCACTAAGAGACTTGGTAGGTAGCCTGTTAATCAAATAGCATGCAGTCATTACTGCATCTCTCCAATACTGCTTTGGAACACATCTGTCAAACATCATTGTCCTAGAACCCTCCATTAGATGTCTATTCTTGCGTTCAGCAACTCTATTTTGTTGTGGAGTGTAGGCACAAGATGTTTGATGAACAATACCAAGCTTTCTCAACAAGTCTTTAAACTGGCTGCTCATATACTCGCCCCCATTATCACTTCTTAAGATCTTAATCTTGGCTTCAATCTGTGTAGAGACATAACTTTGGAAGTTCGAAAAAGCCTCAAACACGTGACTCTTAGATGGCATAAGGGTGACCCATGTGTATTTAGATTTCTCATCAATAAAAGAAACGAAATATTTATATTGATCACGAGAAGCACACGGTGTTGTCCATACATCAGAGTGAACTAGATCAAAGCAACCATCATACACAGTAGATGATTCAGGGAACACACTTCTACAATGCTTTCCTATAATACATGCTTCACAACTATGATGATCTTGATCTAGTTTTGGTAAAATGAGCTGGAGAGTTTTAGAGTGAGGGTGACCAAGCCGAGCATGCCACACTGAGCTAACTGAAACAGAGCTTAGAGCCGATGAAGAAGCAGCAACTTTATTCACAGCTGCTTTATCCAAAACATATAGACCATCCTTGGCGCATCCTTCGCCAATGGTGTCTCCCGACTTATTGTCCTGAAACCACATCTCATTATGACTAAATACAGCCAAGCAATCAAGGTCCTTTGTAGCTTTCTCAACAGACAACAAGTTAGACGAGAATTCAGGAACAAACAGAGCTTTAGTCTTCCTTTTAAACAACTCTAAATCACCAATTCCTCTAATTGGAACAACCTTCCCATTATCAATGGTAACCTTCCCAGCATGAGGTGTAACATTGGTAATCAGCTTATCATCACTAATCATATGATCCGTAGCACCAGAATCAACAATAATAGGTTTATGTTTTTTAGAGGCAACTAAGCTCTTACCAGATTCAGTGAGCTTTGCAATGCTCTTGATGAGAGCATCCATATCACCCTTTCTTACCACATCATGGTAATAATTTGCAGCATATCCAGCAGAACCCCTGCTCATTCCTCTCTGCCCATAACCAACAGCACCACCTCTCTGACTTGTTCCTCTCTGCCCATAGCTTCGCTTAAGATGAGGAAACAGAATCCAACATGTATTTTTGGTGTGTCCCTTCTGCTTGCAATGCTCACATATCCTCTCCCATGTGTTGCACCTTTCAGTTTGTTGAAAAACCCCCTTGCTTACATGCGCAGCCTCACTAGTCCCTTGAAAATGACCCTTTGATCCCTCTTCCGTCTGGATCATCATGCATACTTCATTTAAAGTAGGTAGGTTCTCAAACCTCAAAATATGATGGACCAGTCCTTTGAATGACCCATTAAGAGTGAGAAGGAGACCAAAGACTTGATCCTACTCACGCCTCTCATTCATCTCCCTCGCATCAGTTGTGGGAGGTCTCAACATCTCTAGCTCTGCCCACAGAGCTTTGAAATCTCCAAACAACTCTTTGAATGGCTTCTCCTCTTGCTGGAGATCATTCAAAGCCTTCTTCACCTCAAACACTCTACTCAGGTTAGATGTGTTACCATAAACACCCATCAGGGTGTCCCATAACTCCTTTGCAGTTTCAGCATATGAGTAAGCTGCAAAGATATAATGCTCTAAAGAGCTCTGAAGAACAGCAAGCACAAGCTAATCTTCCTGGATCCACTTGGAATCCTCTTTGCTGGTAACAAGTTTGAAAGGAGACTCCACTGCTCCAGGAGACTCCACAGCTCCAGGAGACTCCACAGCTCCTTCATCCGTTCCAGCTTCACTAGCGCCAACAACCTGCGCTTTGCTAGACTCACCAGCATGCTCACCACCGGAGCCAACACCATGCCCTTCACCAGGGCCAACAACATGCTCCGATCCCATAAGCCACGACTACGCAGAGCAGTCTTTGTGGAGCTGTGGAGTCAACTTTATCCGTTCCAGCTTCACCAGCGCCAACAACCTGCGCTTTGCTAGACTCACCAGCATGCTCACCACCGGAGCCAACACCATGCCCTTCACCAGGGCCAACAACATGCTCCCATAAGCCACGACTACGCAGAGCAGTCTTTGTGGAGCTGTGGAGTCTCCTTTATCCGTTCCAGCTTCACCAGCGCCAACAACCTGCGCTTTGCTAGACTCACCAGCATGCTCACCACCGGAGCCAACACCATGCCCTTCACCAGGGCCAACAACATGCTCCCATAAGCCACGACTACGCAGAGCAGTCTTTGTGTTCCTTGACCACAACAAATAATTGTCCCCTTTAAGAACAACAGGAAGAGTGATAAGCTTTTGATTTTCCATTTCTTAGCTTGAGAAACCACAAAGATGAACAGGAACTTGCGGAAAACAGGTCTCAATGAGCAGATCGCTCTGATACCATGTAGATTTGAGAGTTTAAGAGTGGATTTAGAGAGTATGAGTGAAGATTTGTGAAGAACAGAGTGAAGAACAAGAGAGAGAGAGGGGAGGACGAAATTAGAGAGAGAGAGAGAGTTTTGAGCTTATTTTATCTTGTTACCATAGAATAAAACCAGCCACATACATATAGATTGATTACAAGGGCAAAACAGTGCCTAAACCAATCTTAACCACAAAACCAATCTTAGTCACAAAGTAAAGTATAAGATTAACAAATATTTGTTTTTACTGTTCACCCGCTGGTACTATTCACCAGATGCTAAATCAAGCTCTCCAAGCTTCAATCTAATATTAAAAACTAATTATTAAAATAATGTATTGTTTAGAAAAGAAAAAAAAAATAATCTCTATAATTTTATGGGTGAATTGGCTAGCTAATCATATTGGGCCATGAAATTAAAAATATAGTGATATTGAAATGGATTTAGGTGACTTACCAAAAAGAAATATTTTGGATTCTTTTCTCCTTCGTTGAGCTTAATAACTTAACATTCTATCCTATAAATTTTATGTAAATAGTATAGTTATTGGTTGTTAGGAGATAGAAAGATAAAAATTATGGAAGAAATCGATTGACGGTAGAGATATGGTATTTGCTGTTATAAGAAAATATGTAGTGTTTGCACTCTTACTAAAAGGGGAGAGAAATGAGGAAAAATAAGTGTATATATTATACAAGATATGCTTTATATTCTAACCATATTCCTATCATGGTCATTTTATTAATATCTTTTTCCAATATAGTTATTTAAAACTTCTTACATTTTGGAACGTAATTTACAAAATTACAAAATGGTTTGACTTTGACCAAAACTTAAAAGAGATCAGAGTTGTTGCCAGTAGATGATTTCTGACGTCTGATCTTGTCGTTCACTTAGACACAAAATATTTAAATAATGTATCATTGCTATCTTGTATAATGCTTTTTGTTACTATTCACGTATTTCATAATCTGAATTTAGTTTTCCCGTTTTTATAAGTTTTTTTTCAAAACGTAAAAAGGTAAAAAACATAGTTCAAAACAGATATATGAATAAAAAACTGAAAAGTAATACGTGTAGTGAGACGGATGTGTCAATGAGACTCTGACCATAGACTTCCTTTTACGATGCTTTTAAAACATTGGAATATTAAAATTTCGCTGCCACCTTTCTCATCGTTTTTCTAAGTAAATATAAAAAGTGAAACTATTGTCATTATATAATAAACAACTATATTTAGTCTAGAGAATAGACGTTGATCAGAAAACTTTATATATTTGTTTTAAATTTATATTATGTCATAGTTGTCCTTTTAATCGAGCGTAGAATTGTCAGACGCATGGACGATATAATGAGTATATATACTGAAATAAAATCCTAATAAGAGAATGCGAAGTGTGAAGACGACTTTTGTTTTGTTTTTGTAATAATGTTCAGCTTTAATTGTATTTGTTTCCATTTCCGTAACCATTCTAAGACTATCTCCAACCCCACTCTATTTTCTACTCTAAACGCTATTATAGAATAAAATTCTTTCCAACTCCCACTATATTTTCCACTCTAAAATAGAGTTATGAACAGTATTACTCTATATTTGGCATGACACTGTTTATCCCTCTATTTTGGAGTGAATCTTTTTTATTTATAATTTGATCCCTCAACTATTATTTGTTATCATTTAATTATTCAACAAAAACTTTGTTATTTTCGACACATAAATTTTAGAATAAAAATAATAAAACTAGTTATATAGATTATGAAATTTTTTAAAAACAATCATAATATATATTAAATATAAAATACAATGACAAACTAACTTTAAAATTAAAAATACATAAAAAGTAAATTATAAATATACTAATGATGATGACTAAACTTATATGTATTATTTTATTATAATTATTATTGTTATTTGTTATGTTGTATAATGTAATTTGTTTTATATTAAATTACTTGAATTGAAATAACATTTTAATTTTATTGAATATAATCAACAAAATAAAGTTAATGGGTTAAATTCATAAGTTTGACAAATATAAGGATATAACTATAAATTATCTATAAATTAAGTGGAAAGAGAATATATTTAAAATATTCTTTTTAGAGTAAAAAATAGAATGTGGATTGGAGAAGAAACCAACGCTATTATAGAGTTACTCTATTATAGAGTGAAAAATAGAGTAATGGGTTAGAGATGCTCTAATACGGACGATTGAAGTCAAATTTCTCAACAATTACTACATGAAAAGTAAAAGTTACAGGTAAAAACAAAAAAAATGACATTCAATAGGCCATAATTTTGTAACGGTAGTGTATTAGTGTGATATCCATAAAAATGGTCTCAACCAAATAATATTAATAATTTAATAGAATTTAGTATTATAATTAAATTTTAAATTAAAAAAAAAAATTGAACAAATCAGAAAATGACACATTTGAGACATTCTCTACACTTTTTTTTTCTTCTTTTTTTTAAAGGTACATTGCAGATGCTCTTAATCTTAAAAGTCCGAAACCTGATAAAATCCCCTACCCAAAAAAAAAATTCACCAATTATTTATTTTACTTTCCTTTTTTGTAACCTAAAGTTACACACATTACTAGGAAGAAAGAGTCAAAAGTCAACTAAGTTCGACTAAGATTTGACCTCATCATTTCACCGTTGATTTGCTCGAAGATCTGATGAACGGCTGTCGCTATCTCATCAGCTGATCCTATCTTACACCCATCTTCTATCTGCATGCACAAAAAAAACCATTCAATTATCATCTCTCCCAAATTCAAATTAAAAAAAAAAAAAGTAAAGAAAAATTTGTAGGATATTTTGTTATGGTATATCATGCAGATTCCTTAATCTTCCTCTAAAAGTCAATTGAACAAGTCAAATTGCCAATTAAATATGGCTAATTATACCAATAATGCGTAATTTGCAACTAATTGATAAGGATAATTAAAAAGTAAAGATTTTAACTACACGTACCTTGAGATTGAAAGAGTAGAAGACAAATTCAAAGGAAGAAGAGATAGTGAGATGCAGAATCGAGAGTTTTAGGTCTTCAATGGAGACAATAGCTCTCAAGATCTGTCCTTTTCCTCTCTTACACCGAACCTTCAAGCTCACATGATTTTCAATCACCGTAGCTTCCACTTCCGCCGTCTCTCCGCCGCCGAATCTCGCCGTAAATCCATCTTCCGACGTCGTTGAGACGCTCGAAACAGAAGAGTTGGTGCATGCACGAGACGAGGAGGAAGAAGAAGATGCCGTTTTCGGATTTTCACTAGTTCCCTCGATCTGTTTCTCGGCCTCTAGAGATTGCAAAAGCTGCTCGAGCTCCTTGATGAAATCTATAGCGCCTCCTACGATCGAAGCTTGGTCACCCTACAAAACGGCAGCGTTTAGGTTTAAGGTGAATCTATGAATGTAATGAAAGCCTTAGTTTTGTTACCCACCCGTTGAAGAAACGTAGGAGGCATGAGAGATCGGAGAGAGTTTAAGTGTTCGTTCATTTGTCGTCTCCGGTTACGTTCGACGGCAATGTGAGTCATCCTTTGGCTCTCAACTTCGTCTTTGTTCTTCGGAGCTCTTGTCCGTTTCCGTTTCCGTTTTTCTTTTACCGTTGCTGTTCCGTTTTCTGTTTTTGGATCCTTTACCGGGTCATCTGTTTGACCCGGATCTCTTTTGATGGTTTCAAGGGTGAGACAGCTCTCTGGTTCTAGGGTTTGGATCTGGAGAAGTGATTGGAGAATCTGATTTGGTTCTGTAGTACTAAAAGTTGGTTCTATGCATTGAAGCATTTGCAGAAACGGGATCTTCTCGTCCATTGCGGTTTCTGAAATCTGAGCAAATTGTTCTTCTAATCCTCCATAGCTCATTAATCCCTCCATAATTAGCTTCAATAAAGAAAGGCAAAAAATATTAGTTTTGGGACTTTGAATTTTTCAATCAAAACGGAGAAAGATTGAAACTTTAGGATACCCTTTTAAAAGTGATTTTTGAAGACATTAATGGTTTGGTGGGTGGTTTCTTTAAGACAGAACAAATATGAGGTACGAGGAGAGAACAATAAATTATGAGAAATAAGGAATGTCAACGAGAGAGGAAACAAGAAAGTTGCAGAAAATTTGGATAAGTTTTGTTTCAAGGAATTTAAAGCATTTTGCATTGAATGTGTTAATCATATGAAAGGAGGAGGAAGAAGAAGAGTAAATGCACAAAACAGATTCTATGAGAATTAATTTTCAAAGAAAATCAGAATAAATTACAAGAGAGGCTTACATGAGAACCAATACAAGCTTTAAGAGTCTCTCTAATGGAACTTCTTCTGATGTAATATTTTACAAATTTGGGTTCATATAGGTGCCTTTCCCTCAAACAGTCTTCAAATTAACAATTTCTTCTTCTTCTTGTCTCTCCTCTCAACCAAAAACATTCCTTTGGGGCTAAAACTTTCTAAAGGGATCTTAATAAATGCACCCTCCACATATATAAAAGCAGAGAGAACAAGGGAGAGAAGAAGAAGAGGTTCGGTGCATGTATTAAAAAAAACATATTTATAACATCCAATTCTATATAATCGTAAATATAATATATTAAAAATATTAATATTATATCGATGTTATAAATATGTTTTTTTTTAAATATTAAAAATATTAATATATTAAAATACTCGACTGGAAATGTATAATTGAATAATCCAAAAATTTATATGATCGAGTGATAATTTGGACGGATAAAATATTAAAATTTGGTCTGGATCTAGGGGTGTACAAGCTTCAATCCAGAACTTTTTAGTTATCCAAATATATATATATATATATATATATAGTCGTATATTTTACAATATCTATGTGTATATATATGATTTTTTGTTTTGGGCCGGCGTCAACATATAGATGATTCAAATTGCATTATATATATATATATATATATATATATAAATATAGGGTGATGCTGGGGGAAAATATACGTGTCCTGTCCTCTAGATCAAGTTTTTAGAGTCTTGTCTTCATTGCATTTTCAATTATTCTTTGAATGGTGACAAGATTGTTACTTTTGTTACGCGGTTAATGTGAAACGTATTTTACGTCGCCCTTCAAAATATATTTTGTCTTCAAAAACAAAAAATCATGTTAAAAAGAAAAGTTTTCTGAAGAAGAAAAACTCAATATCTCTCCATATTTTGCAAGATCAATCATCTCCTCAAAAAAATGCAGATCAATACATGCAATAGCCATCCGTAATATAATCCTTGCGTGTAGTTGTATCAATAACGTGGCAATATTGAATATTTGTGAGAAAACTCACATAAAGCAAAACGCATCGTTTTAACGATATCAAAACGGCCTAATGTTTGTGAAATTGACGTTGTTTTATCACTTACAAAACAAGGATACATAAACCTATTGAGTTGATAAATCGAAATGGGAAAAATCAGAAATTATGGTTTATGTTGAAAGTTCAATTGATTTGTGAAAATTTATTAATGGTCTCTAATTTAAGATAAAATTTAATATTAAATTCTCAAATTAAACTTCGTTAATAATATTAATATTTTAATATTATATTAATGAGAGATTTA
This sequence comes from Eutrema yunnanense, assembly GCA_002933935.1. NCBI lineage: Eukaryota > Viridiplantae > Streptophyta > Magnoliopsida > Brassicales > Brassicaceae > Eutrema > Eutrema yunnanense. Next base: position 388,859 of record PKML01043688.1, on the reverse strand, counting down.
ATGGGTATTTCAACAATGGAGTTGATAATTTATGATAAAATTTTCAAAATATAATATATTAAAAATATTAATATTATATCGATGAGAGATTCAATGGATATCTAACCGATAAAAGTGCTCTAATGTTTTTAAATATATTAGCTTCACTCATGTTACATACTTACCGTATTTATTTTATTATTTTATCATATGTTTGGCTGCAACTATTAGGAAGTGGCTTAGGTCAGTTTGGTTTGTTGAGGTGGCGGATCTGAAATCGTGAGTTTGGGCGGCGGCAGGTGGGCTCGAGGGAGATGGTTTGTCGTTGTCAATGGCAGCAGATCTGCCATGGGACGGCGGTCATGCGAAGCGACATTGTTTTCCGGTATCTCCTCTTATTTATATATGAGTCTTCTCCTCCTTTGTGTGTCGTGTTTTTTCGTGGAGTAGGTGAGGCTCTTGACGGCGTTCTTGTTCCTTTCTTCGCTTCACCGACATTGTAGCTCAGTGGCGGTGGTGGTTAGTCTTGTTACCACCTCGTCAAAAGGCGGAGATCCTATTCCGCTCCGGTCTGAATTATTGGCGTTTCGTTCGTGGTGGATGTTTTCTAATCCGCGTCGGCTATCAGAGGTTTCATGGTTTGGTGGAGCTTGAAGGGTGACGGCGGATCCAAGCGGTGGAGTTGACTGGTGGCGGTGGTGGAGTTGACTGGTGACGGCGGTTTCTCTGCGGCGGAAGGATCCACGGCGATTAGGGTTTCCTCGCTTCTTGTTTTATTCCGGATATTGCGCTCGATTCGTCTTTGGTTTGGTCACGATTTACGGCTTCAATTGTTATTTGGTTTAGTGTACTTAACCAGGCCCATCTGAATTATTATGGTTTGGTTTATTTTCGGTTTTATATTATTGTAATATAAAAACAAAAAACCCAAAAAAAAAAAAAAAATACAATACAAAATTGGTCCCAAAAAAAAAAATCTATTAGGAAGTGGCTAGATCCGCATAGCTTATATACCATATATAACTTTTTGTATACACACAATGAGATGGTGCGTTGGGACTAGGACGATAGAGAGAGGGGTCCCGTAAAGTATTATTGAAGATGGCAGTCAAGACAGTTTTGTTTGGTAGGGACACACTTTCCATGAACAGTACTTCTCACTCTAATTAAGACAGTTTCAGATTCAGAAAAGAAGACCAAACCTCTCTTTCTTCTTTCTTCACAAAAGGGTTTTCATGTCTTTCCCTTACTTCAACTATTTCATTTTTTCTTCCTTAACCGGGCTATAACAAAAACCTTAGACCATCCACATTGCACATAAAATGTGATGTCTCACAGATAAAAAAATATTAAAAATACACTCTCTCATCCTTTTACTCAACTTCATACATTCTCTTTCATCATTTCACTTAACTTTTATTAATTTTATATTTAAACATACTCCTAATTTCACTCTCTTATGTCTTCCCGGAGACACAATCTCTCCAAAACTACTCACTATTTTCTCTTTCTACTTAAATTTTATTAATTTTATATTTCAATACACCCCATTATTTCAACCAAAAACACTCTCTTTCTTCCTTTTACTCAAATTTTAATAATTTTATATTTAAAGACATCCACATTTTATTACCAATGTGGATGCTCTTATGGGTCATATAAGTATTTCCCAATTTGGCCTGTCGACGTAGTATATAATTTCAAAACTGAGAATGACAAAAATACCCTTGTAGAAGAGGACGAATAAATGCACAAACGTTAAGTGTCCTAACTCGATGTCAGTGCCTTGGTCTCTAGGGCAAACAACAGTACTCTCCTCCAAAAAGAAATTTGCCTTTTCTTTTTGTTTTGTTTCCTTCTCCCAAACTAAATAGATTTTTATTCTCTTCAATACTCCCTTAAATCCTTTTCATTGAGCCTGGACTTTATACCATAAGCGAGTCCAAAATTCACATGCAACCTAACCTAATTAATGTCTAATGATGTATATGAATATATTAAAGGGGAAAAAACTAGAATAACATATAAAAATAGGTTAATTAATATACTAACATATATTTACTGAGAAGGAAAAACGTGTTTTTGTGCCTATTATACCCTTATTTGCTTTTGTTAAGAAAAACGTTATTACGAACCTGTTATTACTAAATTATTTCCACGTAAGCAAAAATTTGACTTATTTACAAAAATGCCACCGCGTTTTTCAAAATAAGTCTGCTGACCTTTGTTGCAAACTTAATAAATCTACAAGTCTGCGCAGACTTATTATGCAGACTAGATAAATTTGCGCAGATCTGCAGACTTATTTTTCAATGATGCACACTTATTAAGTTTGCGCAGATCTGCAAACTTATTATGCGTGTTGCAGACTTTTCGACGCAGACTTAATGTGCTTTGTTGCAGACTTATTAAGTCTGTGCAGACTTGCAGACTTATTTTTGATTGCAGACTTATTACGCATATTTATTACCTTTGTCGCAGACTTAAGTTCAATTTGCAGACTTATTATGCAGACTTATATAAAATATGCAGCTGTTTGTTGTAAACTTAATTGCTTTGTTGCAGACTTTTGAAAAATATGCGACAAAAGACGAAGTCTGCGACACTAAAAGGTCTTACTGAAATAACATCGCTTGTCGCATATTTATTTACAATGTCGTAGATTTGATGTTCAACGTCGCAGACATATTTGTAAATTGCTTACGTGGCATTAAAAACTGCATACTTATTTTGACCGTGTTGCAGACTTGTTTTCTGACTAGAATAACACTTTGTTTGTCGCAGACTTGTTATGCAGACTTATTGAATGTGTTGCAGACTTAACGAATTTGTTTGTCCTAGACTTTCGTTGTAGACTTATTGAATGTGTTGCATACTTATTTCGAACTTCGAGTTGTATGGGTGATGTTCCTAATATGTCCCTATAAAGTAACAAATTTACGAAAAATGTCATTGCACCATTAGGGTTATGTACGGCGGTCGTGAACCGTGTCTGCAACCCGAAAAAGTTTATCTATCTCCGCCCTAACTACTAAGTCGCCGCCGATCCCGTTGTCTATCTTCGTCGCCGATTTCGTTGTCCATCGTCGCCGCTGATCTCGTTCTCTATTGTCACCGATAATGTTGCAAATTATATTGGTTTGGGGTAATTGGAGATTTGAGAAGAGTAGATGGATTTTTATTGTCGATAGTAGTAGAGGTTCTCGAGCTCTTGGAACCAATGATGCAACTACGTTCGACGAATTCATTCAAATGGTTTACGAGGATTATGGAGTTGATAAGAATAAGTATGATATATTATGGTTTTTACCCGTTTCTAACCATGATATAGGTCTTATTTATAGAGTCTTTTTAGTATTTTTGGAGTTTTTTCGAGGCTTTACAGGTTTTAGGTAACTTTGGGAGAAAATGAGTCGTTTTGGGTGAACATGAGCATATGGAGATGCAGAGACGTCAGAAGTTTGACATTCGTTGAAGAACTTCCCACCGATGGATTGAGCTCAAATTTGTATACAAGACAGATCAATGGATTAGATTTCATTTGGAAGTGGTTTGAGGCCTTTCCAACGGTGCGATCAAACGTTGTGCTTGTTTTCGTGAAGACAGTCCAGTCTGGCGAGCAGAAGAGTCGACACGCAAGCTTGGTATCGATCGATACCACTAATGGTGTCGACCGATACCGACTTCAGGAAGAAGGAAACGTGACTTTTTACAAGTTTGAAGTTTGCACCTTGGTCCAAAAGACTTTAATAATTACTAGAAGCCCCAAAACGTGTTTTAGGTTATAAATTAGGTTTTTCAGCCACTTTTGTGGGCTAAGTTTTATTTTATTCTTGATACTTTGATAGAGATTTGTTCCAGGGTTTTTGGGAGACAACTCTGAACCCTTGTTTCTTATTGATTTCTTTTATGCAATTCTATTCATCTAAGATTTATGTTCCATTGATCTTGTCTGAGTAGACGTCCTTTAGGTTTAGGGTTCTCATAAAATATCTCTTTGAATGTTAGGTTAATTGTTTGATTAGGATTCATAATGTGAATTAGTTCTTCACCATAGGTTGTTCTCAAAGCTAATTCTAGGTTGACGAATTTGGAACTTAGATCTTAGGTTAATCGATTAGGCACGACAGTGCAATTGATAATTTGACAGAACTTAGGGTGAGAAAAATAGATATCCGCAAAGAGATTTGGTTTAGTTGTTTTTTGAACATGTCAAACCTGAAATTTAAAGTTGATTTAGATCTTCAGGACTTGCAAAGAGATTTGAGATTCTGGGATTTAGACTTAGATAATTCTCGCAACGACAGTTGGTTAATTATAGCTTAGTGATTTGAGTTCAAGAACCGGGCATAACCTGAACCCTGACTAGTTAGTTTGTCTGCATTCATTGATTTCCTGAGAAATACCCTGAACCTATCTTTCCTCCATCGAATTTACAACAAGTTTAATCTACGTTATTGTTTTCAATTACATTGATCACTTAGATTAATTCAACCCTTAAAATCTATTGTGTGATTCTTGAGTCTATGTGGATTCGACCCCTAAGTATTACAATCGACAAAGTTGTTAGTACTTTAGGGTATTACATTTGAGCTTATCAAAGTACCAAGTTGATTTGAGCTACATGTTTTCGAAGAAGATATTGGTCAAGTTAACAAAGGAATGATAACAAAGTTGATGAAGATTACCAGAAAATGGAAATGACTTCGTTGGGTATATCGGTCGGACAAAGGTATGATGACAAAGACGCACTGGAGATGAGGTTGAAGATTCATTCTGTTGCGCAGAAGTTTGATTTTAACTTTGATTATTCAACGCCAACCTTATTAATTGTTAGATGTTGGATAGAAGGATGCACATGGAGAGTCTGAGCTACTATAGTTGGAGATTCTCCATATTTCTTTAAAATAAGTTTACAACAAATGAAACAAGTCTGCAACACTGTCAATATAAATCGGCAAAGGTACACTAAGTATGCAAGTCAGTTAACATAAGTTTGCAAGTCTGCAACAAATGTAACAAGTTTGCAACAAAGTTATATTAAGTCTGCAATAAATAAACGAATAAAACAAGTTTGCAACAAATGTAACAAGTTTGCAACAAAGTTATAATAAGTCTGCAATACAGTTATAAACAAGTCTGCAATACAGTTATAAGAAGTCGGCAACAAAGTAAGAAAATTAGATGTCTGCATCATCTACATAAAAAGTATGCGACAAAAGGATCTAAGTACATAAATAAACGAGTGGCTATGGTTTATGTTATGGAAAAAGTAGACAACATCAACATCGTCGATCAATCTCCTCTTTGTTTGAGCGTAATGTGGAGATGTCCCAATAAACGTACTTTCATAACCTTCACCAAACAAGAACTTCGACGGCGAAATAGCAAACTGTTTATAGTCGATAATCCATACGTCGACAAACCATTGGTCAAGGAAGGCAATTTTTTCAGTCCGAACGTGGATAGGTACTCGGAGAGACCTCTTCCGTAACAAATTCATGGAGGGACACATATGCTGCAAAACAAAAGGAAGAAGATAAGTCTTCAGAACAAATACTCCTAAGACTAGTCTGAGACAAATGAAAAAAATCTGCAACAAATCATACAAGTCTGCAACGAGTAGAATAAGTCTACAACATATAAATTAAGTCTGCAACGAATAAAACAAGTCTGCAACGAATAAAACAAGTCTGCAATTAATGAAACAAGTCTACAACAAAGTAAACAAGTCTGCAACAAATAAAACCATTCTGCAACGAATAAAACAAGTCTGCAACAAATAAAACAAGTATGCAACGAATAAAACAAATCTGCAACAAATGATTTCCCAAAATCAAGTTTAATTTCCAACAGTTCTGGCACTGAGCATTCCTCCAATGGTACAAACGGTGTAAAACCAAGGACGACAGTTCATCGTCTACCTCCCTCTTGACTCTTGTCATCTTCTACAAAATAGTTTCGAATCCATATATAAACCCTAATCCGCTAATCCCTCTGAAATAAAATCTACGACAATCACTCAAGCCCATTTTCCGGAGTTTCATCTGTCGCCGCACGATAAACACATCTGCCTCACAAACCACTGCAAGACACACAAACATCGCACAACCACTTTCCCTATGAAAAATAAATCTGCAAGACATGCAAGACATGCAAAACATATCTGCAACACATAAAAATAAATTTGCGACAATACAAAAAATATCTGCAAGAAAAAACAAGTATGCAACACATGAAAAGAAGTCTGCATCTGTGAGGATGATGAACATACGCATGGGTTGTGCAGCGGTTTTAAGCATCTAAAAACAAGTCTACAACACATAAACAAGTCTGCAACACATGACAACAAGTTTGGATCTGTGAGGAAGATGAAAAGACGCGAGAGAGAAAGAGAGAAAATAGACGATGACATCGACGATGGTGATGAACGAGGACGACGAGGACAGTTATGGACGCTGAAAACGACGAGGACGACAAACTTTGAAGAAAAGAGGGAAGAGAGAAACTACGAAGGTTTGGTTAAGAAGGATGACGACGAGGGTACAACAACTCTGAAGAACAACGACGACGATATCTATGAAAAACGGTGACGACGACGGCGAAGATGCGACGATGGACGACGACGGTGAAGAAAAATTTTAGGGTTGAGAGGTTTAGGGTCGTCGTCTGGCGACGACGAACAAGAGAGGGAAGTAGAGAGGTACTAAAAGTTTTGGGTATTTGATTTTGGAAAATCATATTATTTTTTTTCCTATTTTTTCACAAAAAATGGTATTTTCGTTAATAAGTTAGACATAATGGATTTTTCTGTCTTTTCTCCAAAGAGTAGTGTTATTCTAGTAAAGTCTGTTTTGAGGATGTTATTCTAGTAATAACACTAAAGATTAGTGTTATTCTGAGTAATTCTCTCGATATTAAATTTTAAAAATAGGCTAAGAGATCGAGATGTGTAAAGAAATAACATACTTACAATCGTTTTATATTATAAATGAGAAAATAAACAAAGTTCACAAGTTTTGTCTAGAACAGCCTGCCAATAAAACTATATATGTCACATACCAGTTGAAAAAAATGAGAAATAAAATCTTCAATATTTATTTTTGAATTACTTAGATAAACAAAAAAAAATGATCTTTATAGATATTTTCTTGTTAAAGGGTTTTATGTATCTATGAGAATAATTTCTAAACTAGTTCAGCGATTATGTATGCATAGTTACAAAACTAAATAATACTTATATTTTATCATTAGAATATATATTTAGTTTACATGATGATTCGAATCTAAGAACCAAGTCAACACAACCATCGATATCATAGACATGCTTGACTAATCCTAAGATGAATTCCCTATACCAAAACATGTCATAATTTTGTTTTTAATGGAAATTGAATTGAGAATGCTCCATGCACCTTTTCCATAACAGTTTGCCATTAAACCACAAAAAATTGAAAATATACCTTCACCGATATGATTTATAAATTTACCAATATGATTTATAATTAATATAAAATATACCGTTCATATAACGGAAGATCCCGGTAGTAAATTTAGAAGGATCACATGGGATCGGAACATGAAAACATAGTTAATTATGGGTTTGCCCACTTGTGTTGAGATCAATTCCATGTCTTGTCTCTCAATTCTCTTTAGTCGAATTGGATTTTTTTTCTTTGGAAAGGCGTAGAGTAGACTAGTTAGGTTTCTAAATTTGTCTATACAATCTCACGTCCATTATTCAATTGGCCACAAATAGAAACCCATTATTTCGTACAGTGTAATAAATTTATCATTCGGTACTTATAAAAAAAAACTTTCGCAAAATAACTTCCAATTGTTATTATTATTTTTTTTTTATTGTCAATAGCTTAAATACCTAGAACGGTTCAGAAATCCAAACCGGGGGTCCCGAGTTTACATAGGTAATATCCACTGGGTAGACACGAACACTCATTGCTAGCTTGTATGCCGTTGTGCTCTTTGCGCGTGGAATGAGTGAGATTGAGAAAAAGAAAAACACCTCTTTGCTTTTCACGAATTCCTCCAAGTGTAATGCGAAAGCCGGCCACTCCTCTGGTGTAGACACCATCTTCACCAACTCGGAGCTGTCTGTTGCAAAAGCTATCGCCGTCTTCTGGTTTGCACTCAAACAGTGCATGGCCCAGATTAGTGCTTCCAATTCTGCATGTAGGGGGAGAGGCTTCTTCTGAGATTTCTTGCTCCCATTATGGTCTTCTACGCCTTCCTGAAAACAATGCCATCCTATTCCAGAAAAACTATCCGTCTCCTTCCAGGAACCATCAATATTACACCGCCAACATTCGTAAGTCGGAATCACCTCGGTGGTAACAAAATTGTGCATTAACTCATCTGGATCACTATTTTGTGCCGATTCCCAGGCTAGTGTCTCAATTTCCGTAAGTTTCAGTATTTCTCGTGGATCTCTGTCCACATTTGAAAATGTTTTGTCATTTCTCGCTTTCCATATATACCACGCAATCTATGAAAAACTGGGATCCTGATAATCTGGAGGAAGTCTCCAGAAAAGATGATCGAAGTTTGAAAAAACTGATGCCGTTGGAAAAACACCCAGATGCGATGGTATCTTCGAGAGTGCCCATATTTGTGATGCCGGAGGACATTCAAACCTCCAATTGTTATTATTATTATTTTAATTTTTTTTTTTGGCAAATCTCCACGTACAAAATTTGCAAACCATTCCATTCACTAAAAACTTTCGCAATATATAGGGAGGTGTATTGAAGTGTAGATTTTAAGAGATTTTTAGATTTATTTAAAATCCCTTGTTATTCAACTAAGGATTTTAAAATATATTCCCAAATCCAGTGTTATTGAACATGAGATTTATGTAAAGTCACTCAAAATCATCTACAATCCTCTGTTATTCAAACACGAATTTGTTAAAATCATATCAAATCCACTGTTATTGAAAATGTTTTAAGTATTGGGATTTTAATGACTGCAGAGGATTTTAAATGATTTTAGGAGACTTTTTTAGTTAAAAATACAAAGATCCAAATCTCATGGTTTTAGGTGGGATTGTAGGGAGTTTTAATACAAAATCATAACAACTTCATTAAAATCAGCCAAAACCATCAAAATCATCTCAAATCTTATTAAAACTCAAATCACTCTAAATAGTCAGTTCAATACACCCCTATAATGTATATTCGAAAATCTTTTATCAGAAAAATATAGTATTATTCGATGGTAACTGATTGTATAACAGTGTGTCTGTATCTAACAGATTATGAAACAACGTCGTGTGGACAAAAAGATTCAAAACGACTTATCAAACCATTTAATTCCCCGTAATACCGACAACAAAAATATGCCTAATAGAGTTTTAGACAGCAGTCTAACAGAGTCATTCAGTCGATATATTTCATTTTCATGCACATCGGAGCAATCAACGCACTATGCGTGGCTTGTGCACTCCAATTAAAACTCAACGTGTCTCATTTTTCTCTTTGGATTTAGGTTATGGTTAATCAATGTTTTTAAGCTCCAAGTGGTTGTCATAAAAGGAATAAATATACTTTGATGAGTGGAAAATTAGTGAGCAGAAAATAATAATTAAAGGAAATTTTTTATTCCACTCGTCCTCTCCTATTTATAAATTTCTTCTATTTTTCATTTTCTTATGAAAATTTCCCCCTCACTTTTATTACATATAGTGAAATTTCAGATGAATTGAAGATTCAACTAATTTTATTTATATAAATAACCATTTGCACTCTTATTTTTTTTATGTAACTGGTCGCTTAGGCTTCAGATTTTATTCAATTATTTGTTTTTAATTGTTTATAAATCAGATAAATTTCAATAATTACTAATTTTCTTAAGAACATACCTCATCTTTTATCTTAAATTAAATCTATGCTACTACGCAGACGATCGATTCCACTGCAGTTTTACTCTAATATCTCCCACACAGAGACAAACTGAAAACCTACGTACGTACGTATTCTTCGAAATGAGTACCTAACTACTTCGTATAAATCGAAACATATATATTTATCCGCATGCACACATATATATGTCGATGGAAACCGATGCTACGTCGTATAAAGACAAGAAAAGGATAAAATTGATTATATAAAAAATGTTATAAAAAAAAATCTTATCCATTCCAACACCAAATCCAATTAAAATTTGATATTTAAAATTGACGAATCTTAGACCTTCGTAGCCTCATGAAAGTGTTCGTACTAAGGGAAATAGACTCACAGCCACATAGCCACTATCTTCAATTAAAAATTATTACGGAAAATATTGGATTTTAAAAGATATCCCAATGACTAATAGGATCTGGGTTGCTTCTTTTAGATTGGTCCAAATATTTCGGTTCAGCCCATATTATATTAACAAGCCCATATAGTATATTCCTAATTTCCTATATTCGATCCGTATATTGGTCCAAATATGGCCCAATTGTTCTAATTATAAGCCCATATAGTATATTCCTAATTTCCTATATTCGTTCCGTATAGCTTGAGAGGCCTTTTCGACGTGTTTCTTCGTTTGGTGAAATGAAGATAGCATTGAGATCGGCAATATTTTGGAGGATATTCGACATTGGATGCAAAAACTTCATAATTGTTCGCTGACTCATGTTCAGGGCCGGCCCTGAAAATTATGGGGCCAAAAACAATTTAATAGAATTTTTTTTTTTTTTTTTTTTTGGCCAGATGCCAATGTTTCATCTTGCTATGCCCATGACCGGCCATGCTCATGTTAATCGGGAGAGAAATAGTGCTACAGATGTTTTGTCGAAGATAGTTTATGAAAACGATAGTATTTGTATTTTTCGTACGTTTGTGGATTTTATATATATAAGATGTTACAAAAAAAAAGCAGCTTAGGCGTAAATTATTTATCAGTTTTTGAGAATTTTACTCTTTTTTTATTTTTATATTGCTTTATATGTGTTTGTATGCTTATGAGCTAATTAATTTTTTTTTTCATAGTGTTATTAAGTTTATGTTTTTCTTTACATTTTTTTAAAAAATAATTGGGGTAATCCCGATTTTGTTTTACCACCCGATTAATTTTTCAAACTGAGTATAGCCGTCAAGTAGTCAACTCACCAAATTTTTAAATGAGTCTAAAACATGACACCATTTTAATTAATAAAAAAAAATTATATAATTTCATATTTAAAAAAAAACTGAATTCTGATATAGACCAACACGACAACTTCTCTTAACGTAGTAACCACTAGCCAACGATCGCTTCTACTATAAATCGCTTCTACTAGGCCTGGGCAAATGGTTATTCGGTTCGGTTCGGTTCGGTTATTTCGGTTTTCGGTTACGTTCGGTTATGTCTTTTACTATCCATTCGGTTAGTAACCGTTTTCGGTTCGGTTACCATTCGGTTCGGTTCGGTATGGTTATCAAAATTAATAACCGTTTGGTAACCGAAAGATTTTCGGTTAACCGAATGGTTTCGGTTATTTTCGGTTATTTTTGGTTAAATTTTAAATATTTTCGGTTATTTCGGTTAAATTTCAAAATATTTCGGTTAAATTTCGGAAATATTTCGGTTAGTTTCAGTTATTTCGGTTAGTTTCGGTTATTTCGGTTCGGTTATTTCGGTTATATTTCGGTTATTTCGGTTAATTAGGGGAAATCAACATAATTTTTTTTTTTTTTTTTTTATCCATGGATACCCATTGGTTATCGGTTAATAACCATTCGGTTATCATAACCAATGGATATCAAAAATAAAAACCATTCGGTTATTATGAAGTAACCATAACCTAACCGAACCATTAATTTCGGTTCGGTTCGATTCGGTTCGGTTATTATGCCCATGCCTAGCTTCTACTATAAAAGATAAAAAGTTGGAACAAATCTCTAGAAGCTCCTTATTTATCAAAGGATTGGTGGATAATGACGAGAAAGAAAAGCATACTATCTGTTGACAAAAAAAAAGCATACTATCTTTGATTTTTTTTTAAAAATATATAATTAAATCAATAAAGATATTTCGTATAATAATTACCATTTTTTTTTGGTGCACTCTCTTTACAATAATTCTTTACAATAATGATTTCAATTATATAAATAATTAAAAATAAATATAACAGTAATTTTTTTAACATGTATGTATATGCTAAAAATGTCAAATAGGGCCAAAGTATGAGAGCCGACTCGACTCGGGCTTGAAAAATATCAAGTTCGGGCTAAAATATATAAGCCCAAACAAAATCGGGCTTTTCGGGGGTAATCCCAATCAAGCTAGTGGATTTTTCGGGCTTAGCCCGGCTAGATTTGGATCGGCCCGAAAAACCTAGCAATAAACATTTTAAATGAGTATTTCCTATATATTTTTCATTGATCGAAAACCCTAATTTTCTAATTTTACCTTACTATAAATCTCAGAGTCTACTACATTTAGTATTGGTGCACATGTTTTAAACAAATATAAAAATCGTCTTCTACCTAGACAAGTTGAAGCATTGATTTGTATACGTACTTGGTTGGATGAATTTAGTTTCGTGATCCAAGTAACATTATTATTCATTCTATTTACTTCATATTTTTAAAATCATTATCTATAGATATTTCTGTACGATTTATACATGTCAAAGAAAAGCCCGAAAAACCTTATATCCCTGTTCGGGCCGAGGTTTAGAATATAGGCCCGGTTTTTTTCGGATCGAACCGGACTCAAATATATAAGGGCTTTACGAGTCGGACCGGACCAGCCCGATTGACATCCCTAGTATACACAGAGGTTTAGAAAGCACTTTGTTAATTATGATGATTTACCACTATTTTACCACTATTTTTGTTAATAAAATGATTTATCATCTATAAATATATATATATATATATATATTACTTATAAAAGTTGAAGTCACTTGATTCTAAGGCTTTCTACATAGGATGTTAATTAACCAATAATTATAATCTATATTAGCATCTAAATTTTTACCACATGTTCATAAAAACTTTCCACACGATCGCATGAAATAGATAGTGCAAAAATGATTGAAGAAATTATATTTTTATATTCGTTTTGAGATCTCAATGTAGGAGTTCTTTGTTTTGAGATTTCTATTTGTTAATTATTTTCAGAATTTTTATGTAAGATGTATTGATTTTGTCTACTTAATTATCTTATTGATCAAAACTATGCTATGACGAAATATAAAAAGAATAAAGAACGACATGAGAAAAAATTTACCTATGAATTGAGAAAGACGACTACTGGAAAAATGACTATGTATAAACCAAGTTTTTCAAATATAAAATAATGTTTGTTACTTCAATATTCTGTGCAATGATCTCTAAGTATGATAATTAAATCCTCATCACTTAGGTTAATGATCTCATCAAAGAACCATTGAAAAGTTACCACAACCAATATGTCACCAGACGAAATTTCGGTTTCTATCTCTTCAAAATAAAACTTACAAAAAGTATATTTACTTTGTTGATTTTTTTTGTTATTATAAATGTGTTTCAAAGCTCATTCCATATTTATATATTGTCTTGGTTTCAATTTTTTTTTTATATATATACGAGAGCAAAAATTGTGCTTAATAGTTTGCTTTTCGATTTGTAGATTAATTTGAAAATTTGTATTGATTAAGGTAGATAAGGAAGGATAATAGTTTTTGATTTTCTGGCTTTTTTTTTATTATTTTCATAAAAAACATATATAACAAGAATGAAACTGAATATTATGAAAAAAAATTCACTATGATTGAAAGAAATAAGGTATAATCATTAAAAATTATTTAAAAGTTAGCACAACCAATATGCTATCAGAAAAAATTCCGGGTTTTACCTCTTCAAGATAAAACTGAACAAAACTATATTTAATTCGTCAATTTTTTTGGTTATGTTAAATTAGTTTCAAAATTCATTTCATATTCATATATTGTCTTTGTTTCAAAACTAAACTTGTCATGAGCTTTAAAGCAAAAGTTATATTTATTAATTTGTATTCCAATTTAGTAGATTAAATCAGAAATTTGTATTAGTTAAATTAGCTAAGAAAATACAATAATTTTATTACTTTTTTGTTGTTTTCATAGAAAATATATATAACGAGGATGAAACTGAAAATGATGAAAAAACTTATTTTCTTGATTTGAAGAAGTGATGTATAATATTTTATCTTCGTGTCAATGCTAAATTTATTAAATAATATTTAATTACTTTGTTATATTTTTAGTTGGTTTTGGTATACTAAATTATAAGTGTTTGACCAAATAACATGTTTTTCAAACGGTATATATATAGATTCAAAACAAAACCGTTGAAACTTTACAAACTAGATATAAATTCAGAGATTAAAACTTTAATAATTATATATATATATATATATATATTATTACAATCATCAATATACACAAAATAGTATCTCAATAAAAATAATTGGTTGCATATGATGTTTATCAAAACAATATAAAAAAATATCCACATGTAACGTGGATGTAAAACCCAGTTTCTAATATAATATGAAGATAAATTTTCCATATGGAGCTAAGCTAGGATAAATAAATATAGAAAACAGAAAAAAACCTACATAAATATTAAAGTTAATTATAAAGGAGACAATTATATATAAGAAAAAACCTTAAAAATACATAAATTATATAAAATTCGAAAGTAAAATACACTAACTATTTTAACTCCCAAAAAAATAAATAGATTGTTTATCACATCCATTTTAATATTCAAATTTTCAAAATTCGTAGGTTTAACATTGAATATGTCATTCTCGTTAATCCGTCGAACGAAAGTTAAAAAACAGGTGTTAAACCTACAAATTTTGCACAAAAAACAGCGTTTTTTAACTTTTGTTCGACGGATTAACATGGTTGACAGATTTTTTTTTTTTTGTTAAAGAACATGGTTGACAGATTCGGTGTTAAACCTACGAATTTTGAAAATTTGAGTATTAAAATAGGTGTTATATTTTTTTGAGAAACAAAATAGTTCGTGTATTTTTCCTTCAAATTTTATATAATTTATATTTTTTTAATATTTTTTCCCCCATATATATAGTATTTAGTAACACTTGGTGCCTAGTCCATTACCCAACGATTGTTATTTATCTTATTTCGAGGGAAAGCATTGGTTCAATCATGCAAAAACTACTTTATATATAGCTTTCCAGTTAATTAAATTTAATCTATTTCTTTCATTCCTTTTTTATTAATTGATATATTTATAGTTACGTCATGTGTTTTTGTTTCATGCCTAAATTCAATAATAATATGTACCAAAGTTCCGAGACTTGTCTCTTTCAAACGGAACGACCAAAAAACTCCCATTTTGTTCCAAAATTACATTAAATTAAACTTTAAATGAGTGGAAACCATATAATACGAAAAAAAAAAAATTACATAAGTGTGGAGATAAAGACTTAAAAATTTATCTGATAGAATATCGAAGAGATTAAAAAAACTTGCACCTAAAAACATAGCTCACCTAGAGAGAATCGGATTCGAAGGCAAACTTTATCAAAAAAAACTTCCAAAAACCCAAAACCAACTAGTGATTAAAAGCAGCTAACAACTTTGCCATCAAAACAAAACTTACAAGGAGGATATTGACAGTATCAATATCCAATATAACCCAACCAAAAACTCCAATATGGCCAAGCTTTTTGACGCATTTCGTTTTTAGACTAATGATTCATTTCTCTTTTCATGAAATTTATGTTTTCGACCTCGTCCATTTGCAAATACTTTATATATCCACTAACTTGAGTTGCAATTGTATGATGTATATCAACTTGCTTGTTCTTTCCATTTTTTAAAAGAATCTAATAAGTATTTTATAATAGAATCATCAAAAGTTAGCAATTGAGCTACATATTTGGTAAAACCGTCTCTAAGGACGTCTCGAATCTACTCTCACAACATTATCTGAAATGTGAATTTTGTAGTGTTTAAACGTAGCTGCGTAGACAATCAGTCAGAAGTTAAAAATTAATTACGATCAATATGACAAAACCATTTCACATAGTTGATTTCAAATTTAATGTAATTTTATTTCTATAAAAGTGTTTCGTATTTATTGTCTTAGCTTTTTTAAAATATTATTAGGTATTTTCTCACGGCCATTTTCTAAATTATCGGTGTTAGAATTTGTTTTGTTCTTTTATTATTATGACAAATTGTTTGTATTCATATTTTCTTGAGTATACGATCTATTTCCCCACAATAACTATCGTATCTAGCCAGATGTCTCCCAAACTATGCCTTCTGTATATATTCCTATGAAAGAAAAATTAAAGACGTAAATCCCCCGAAAAAAAATTCAAGACTTAAATCCCCACTGAAAAAATCATATTAAAATCCGCATCAGTAGAAAATAGACGTAAATTTTATATATAAATGTAAACAACTATAAATTACGGTTTTATTTGTTGCTTTAATCAATTTTGATTGGTCGGATTTGGGATTTAAATCTTAACAAAGTGAACTTTTATTTAAAGAAGAAAACATATTCAAATTTTATCATATAAAAAGTTGATTTGACCCTCAAGAAGCTCTTTTTAAATCTCTATATTAATGGGTCGATTTGTCTTGTGGCAAATTTAGCTCTTCGGGACTTTGTTGCGACATTAACTACGTCCGTATTGATATTATGATAGCTCCAAAAAATTAAAGGGCTACTTTTTAGAAAGAGAACAGATAAACAAAACCTGCATGATATTCTATGTCGTAAATTAAGCAAATATGATGTGGCTGACAAAAAAACTCAATGATTTTGATGTCATGGATCATTGATCAGTGATCAGTCACGTTATTAAGAGTCGCTGGTCAATAAAGAGTTTCAATGTATAACTACCACCCCTTTTTACGTGTTCCTTTCTATATTTAAAAAGAGTATACATAATGCATTTTCCGACTTTAATTACTTTAAATTTTATATATAAATGTAAACAAACTATACTAGTTGTAATGGTTTAAATGTGTTCCTTTCTATATTTAAATGTCATAATGGTTTAAATGTAATGAGTTGATCCAAACCAAACTAATCCATTAATTCAATGAGTTGGAAATTTGGATCATAATGGGTTATTGGTTTAAATGGTTATTGGTTTTAATGGTTATTGGTTTTAATGAGTTGAGTTAATATGGGTTAATGTTTTACCCATAACCAAACCAATAACATCTCCCTTTCACTCTCACGAAGCTCTCTCACACCAAAAACGTAAAATCTCATTTTCCCGCCAAAACGTAAAATCTCGTTTTCCCGCAAAAAACGTAAAATCTCGTTTTCCCGCCAAAAACGTAAAATCTCGTTTTCCCGCCAAAAACGTAAAATCTCGTTTTCCCGCCAAAAACGTAAAATCTCGTTTTCCCGCCAAAAACGTAAAATTCTGTTTTCCCGCCAAAAACGTAAAATTCTGTTTTCCTGCCAAAAACGGAAAATTCCATTTTCCCGCCTAAAACGTAAAATCTTGTTTTCTCCTCAAAGACGTAAAATTTGGTTTTCCCGCCAAAAACGTAAAATCCGGTTTTCTCGCCAAATAGTGAAATTGTGTTTCCCCGCCAAATACGTTAAATTTTGTTTTCTTGCCAAAACATTAAATCTTGTTTTTCCAGAAAAAAACATAAAATATTATTTTCTGCCAAAAATGTAAAATCTCGTTTTTGTTAAAGAATCAATCTCATAAGTTTATCCAATTTTGACGGGAATGAAAAGTCAACTCTAGTGTCAACTTGAAAGTTTTTTTTTATTGAATTCTTTCTTAAGGGAAGAAAAAAAAACAAGTTGAATTCAATATTTAATGGGTAAACTCATTAAAACCATTAACCCATTAACATAATAAATTAATGGTTTGATCCAAACCATTTGCTTAATGAGTTGGATAAAACTATAACTCATTTAGTAATGAGTTAATGGATTGGTTTGGTTTGGATCAACTAATTTGACACCCCTAAACTATACATAATGCATGTTCCTGGTTATCAAAAAAAAAAAACTTTAAATTTTGATGCTCAATGAATTAATCGATTGAAATCGGATTCTATGTGATTATGACATGTGGTATGGCTTTTATCGCTAAAGGATGAGAAACTCTTGTGGGGTTCGCCTTGCAAAAAAGCAAAAACTAAAAAAAATTGTATTTAGCGAACGCACCCACGATATTCATACATACTTTATTTCTCCGTAAATATCGTCTTTTTCATTTTTACAAAAAATAAAATTTAAGCTTTAATGTAGCTGGTTATAAAGTCCACAAAAAAAAATTTGCTGGTTATTTGGATAATACTCAGACTAATACCGTAATTATGTCTTCTACATCAATTCCACGTACATAAATTTTTTTTTCTTAAGAAAATGTTCAAAACAATATTTTTTGTTGTTGTTGTTAAAAGTAACACGTACTGACGTACATAACCAATCACTCATTTTAAACAGTTAAATCACGAGGAAAGCACGTATTACATTTATTGGGTTTATACATTTTGTTTTGTGGGCGAAGCAGAAGCCTATATAGGAAACACTAAGGCTCCGAATGGAGAAAGTAGATCAGGCGGTGCGGATTAAGCGGTTCAAGCGGATCAGGCGGAACAAGTGCGGATCAAGCGGAACAGGCGGAACAAGTGCGGATCAAGCGGAACAGGCGGAACAAGTGCGGATCAAGCAGATCTAGCGGTTCAAAATATAATATTGAATGGTGAAAACGGATAACAAGCGGTCCAAAATATTGTACATATTTATAATAATTTAAATTAAATTGAAACTGATATAATATTTAGAATATAATTATCTGAATAAGGTAAATAAAATTGTTTCTAATTTTAGAAATAACAAATAAAAAATATTTATTTTAAAATTATAAATTATGTTAAATGGGAGGATATAAACTTTCTAAATGTGGTATACAAAAATAAAATAAAAATTATAAAGTAAGGGAGAAGAGACGTAATAATTAATTAATTTCTAGTTGATTTTTTATTAGCCAATAATTGTTTTTTGAAGTGTGGTAGTGGATGTAATACTCCATGATTCTAGCGTGTTTAACCTAGACCTGAACAAAAGACCTAGAACCGAAGAATCGAACCGAACTGAAACCGACAAAATACCCGAACGAAGCCTAAACTCCTATATTCGAAAACGGAAACCAAACCGAGCACCGAA
>PKML01043688.1:357124-367558 GCA_002933935.1 Eutrema yunnanense | reverse complement strand
CCACCGAAGTTGCGACATTTCATTTGGCAATCCATCTCGGGATGTCTCTCGGTTTCAGCAAATTTACGCGCTCGAGGAATAAATTGCGATACACAATGTCCTCGGTGTGGAGTGGAAGGGGAAACGATTAACCATGTTCTGTTTGAATGCCCACCGGCGCTACAAACATGGGCACTCTCTCATATTCCATCCGCCCCGGATGTTTTCCCGATGACATCGGTTTTCTCCAATTTTGATCATCTATTTTGGAGACTCCCAAAAGAGGAAAGGAATACAATGTTTCCGTGGATTGTGTGGAATATTTGGAAAGCAAGGAACGACAAGGTGTTCTCAAATGTGGATATAAATCCAAAAGAGATTCTGCGGTTAGCGGAAACAGAAGCAATAATTTGGGAAACGGCGCAGTATAGCGAACCAGACATAACTACCCAACAAATCGGTAATAATACGGGTCAACAAGATGCAACTAATGGACTGACATGCTATATTGATGGTTCGTGGAAGGAAACGGATAACTATTCTGGTCTAGGATGGTTCTGCTTTCAGGAGGGAGTCGAAGGAGCAATTATGGGGTCCCATAATCTGCGAAGAAGTTTATCCCCGCTGCACGCAGAATTGGAAGCGCTCATATGGGCGATGCATTGCATGATTGCAAATCACAAGACGGCGATAGCCTTTGCAACGGACTGCTCAGAGTTGGTGAAGATGGTGTCTACACCCAAGGAGTGGCCGGCTTTTACACTACATTTCAGTGATATATATATATATATATATATATATATATATATCTTTACTAAACTATTTTTCTAGTCACATACTCTCACCGTAAATTTCATGTAACAAACGGTAGAATCTATAAACTAATGTGAATCTTCTTTGTTAAAAGTTATTGTGAATCTTGCTATAACATATTTATGCATTGAAAATATAGTAAAAAATTATCACGGACCAAGATTCGTTTCTCTAAAACAAAAGTACCAAGTACGTATGAGATTTTTTTATTTATTTTAATGCGAATGACGTGAAAAGGAAGTTAGTCATGATTACACGTTCCCAAGTGTAGCTGTGGGTGTTACTAATAGTTAATCTACAATTTCCTCAATGACCATTAATAAACATTTTTAGCCAAAACAACATGACACAATATTGCGGGAACATTTTACACAAAAAAGGTTGCTGGAACAGTATAAATTTTAAGCAAAGATGAGAAGACCATGCTTTATAGAGAGCACCTGGCAGAGAGTTTCTCCAAAATGGAGTAGAGTTTCTCTCTAAGATATAGCTCCATTTTTTTGCTCCAAATTCAATTCTACTTTATTATTAATTATTAATAATACTCTTTCTTTTTAAAATTTATGAATTGACCCCACTTATTTTAATTTTTACAAATCTTTTAAAAAATTGTGATACTATTTAAATTAAACATTTAATAAATAATGAAAACTAGTTACATCATATAAAAACAAGAAAACATACTAAATTATAAATAATGAGTATTTTTTTTTGACGTGTGACTATACATTTTTTTTTAAATATACATATATTATAAATATACATTTTTTTTAATATACATATTATTTATGTTTTCGATACAGATTTTTCACTTGTTTTGGTCCTAAAATCTTTTTGAAGTGCTTGGGCTTTCAATCCTTTCGTGTGCCATTCCCCAACAGTATTATAAAGAAAAAGCAAAGCAATACACCAACAATCATATATATATATATATATATATATATATATATTTAATAAAGTATAAATTGTATATAACATAAAAAAAGGAAAAGAAGCACCGTGATCGGGGGCTAGCAGCCTAATTTATCATCGCCTTTAAAGAAATAAATAAGCCAAACATGCTTATGAATATATGATTGTTAACGTTTAGTATTATTTTTCATAGAAAAAGACACCAGGCCCGCCGGCGTGTGGTTGAGTGGTAGACAAGACTTAGAAATGTGTTGAGAGCGTTTTCTGAATTCGAACCTCCCTCGAAACTAAATCACAACTGTGTGGCATTGGAGGTATTTACATGGTTTTTCCTGGCCCCGGGATTAGTCGGATTTCATAGCCCGTTGACCCGATTACCAGCAAAGGAGAAAATTCTCATTGATCTAGCTTGGAGTTCATAGTGTCTATTGAACCGGATCACCCGAATAAAAAAAAACATCAGAAGGTGTGCATATTCGACCGCTGTTTCACATAATCCACGAGAAGTTGAGAATCGAATTAACTCATCATAAATATGTTGAAATTTAGTTATTCGATTTTGACAAAAGAACAATAGAGGTATTGGTAGTTCATGCAAAAGCAAAGATAAACAAGAACACAATCATTCAATCTTCGGCGCACTGAATTTTCTTTTATTAGAATCTCTTAAGAAGTTATCAAATTAATCGACTTTTAATCTAAACAAGAATAGAGACAGTACACGATATCTCCCAGCTCCTTTGCTATCCGAAACTTTAAAACGAACAAATTATTCTTACTTTTTTTCTTGGAACGGCTAAATCTTTTTATATTCATCGGATCAAGTAGATCCCCTAGCTTTTATCTCTTGATTTGGAAGCCTTCAAATCTTCTTTAGAATATATTCTTTCTGATTTTAACATATCTTCATGTGGCGGTTGTTTATCACACATCATCATGTTCTTCTTGTTTCAAGAGTATCTCATTTGTTCCAGCAACTGGATTTCCTTTCACTCACTTGCATATGCTCCAATGTTGATTCCGCAAGATCTCACACTTTCAGGTCACAAGAATGTCTCACAGACTTTTTTTTTTACAATTTTTTTGTTTGTTTTAGTAGTATATAAAGCAATTGGGCCAAATTGATTATTGCCAATTGGTGTTGAGTTAAAAACCCATGAAATTTAACATCTTATCATAACTCGAACATAGACTCATGTAATCTGGCCCAGAGAAGTGGCATGATCGCTCGGACCCAAAATTGGTGGTCTGTCAAGATTAATGGCTAGAAGAGACATTATTTTGAGGGGGCATATTAGGAATTAAATAGAAATTATTGGGTCGTACGCCATAATCTCTAAGTAGTATGTGAGAAATATCTTATATTGGATGTTGGAATGAATCTTAAGTAGTATATAAAAGATGTGGACCAATCCACTCATTGTCAATTGGTTTTGAGTTGAAAGCTCATAACACCTCGACCTTTACTCGAACTCATGAGGTAAAGTATTGCCCTCGAATCAAAGGAGCTACACGATCATGTACTACCCCCAAATCATTCATCAATTGTCTTAGACTGAACGATTCCAACAAAACTGAGTTAGTTGGTGATTATATCGTTATAACTACTAAATCACTAAAACAAACTGGGTTATTTATATCTAGTACGGATTTTGCTAGTGTAGATTTTTGTTAGAATATTTTGTAGAATCATTTGTTTAGTCAATTAAGTTCATTTTCGATGCTGTTTTTATATATAAAAAAATTACAGTATCCAACCTAAGCCATTGGAAAGTAAAATCCAAAAAGTTAAACATTGCAACACAAGTGATAAAATAGTCCAATAAACAATCAAATGATCATTTTCTTCTCTTCTTCATATTTTAAATTCGTAGGGCATGTCGGTCTTTCTGGTTGAACAAGAGGGTTTAGGGATGTAGATTAAGGAGTCATGGGGATAACCAAAAGATGGCCTAATTTGTTAACATTTGTATGGCCTTCCTCTTCCTTTTCTTCTTCCACCGTATTTGTAGGTAACTTCATGATCTTACAAACATCTATTTGTTTGCTCTTACTCCACAAAAATATGTATAAACCGATCATAACCACCACTGATCCAATAACGCTGCAATAACAACAAAATAATTTCAATTCGTAACATATACAAGATATATTTTTTTAAGGGATTTAGAGTTTTGTATTAAAATCAATTAAAAATTAATGGAATATTGATAAATTTACAGTATATATTAAACTAACTCTACTCTTTCTAATGTGAGATTAGTAATATTAATATTGAATTTGCATAATTTTCTTACCTTCCCATATAAATCATACGATGAAGTATCAAAAAATCGAACACGATTGCGGACATAAGTGTGACAGGAGTAAATGATGAGGTAAAGACAGGTCCTCGTTGTTTGATACACCACGATATTCCCACCGTACACATTCCTTGTGCAACCACACCCTGTAGAAACATACATACACACAATAGATCAATTAATGTTTGATTATCGTGAGTTCGGCGAATTTATATATGTAATGAATGTTTACCGCTATAATGACAGTGATGATGGTGAGTTTGTCTCTGAGGATCCAATCCTCCACATGTCTAGTCTTGATCAAGCTAAGAAGAGCGCATTGAAGCGTACCAAAGACCGATAAAATAACCGTACCCGAGTATGGACAAGGGTAACTCACGTTGATCTTGGCTTGTATAAGCATCCAAGAACAGAAAAGAATAACTCCTGTGAATAAAAGAAAACAGCCTTTGACCCAATTCTCATGTCCTGCGTGGATGTTTGAAATCGTTGTTTGCTCTTGAGAGTTCGATAATGGAATCCCTTGGTACATCGTAAGAATTAAAGCTCCTACTAAGCTTATCATAGCTCCAAGAACGACGACGTATCCAACTTTTGTTTTCATATTTAGCTTTTCAAATCTGAAAAAACACAAATTCAACATTAAAAGGTGTAAGATTACACTTAAAATGATAACATGTAGGGACACTTTTACTTTGTAATACTCCCTCCATTTTATAATAAGTGTCAGTTTAAAGTTTGTTTCACATATATTAAAAAAATATAGTATAATGTTTATTATATCTCTAAAAAAAAATTTGACTAATGGTATTCTTCATTAGTCTTAAGTTTAAATTAGACATTCAATATTAAAATTCACATAAAATAAAAATAAAAAACCATATTTGATTTGAGACAAAAATTTTTTTTTTAACGATATTTAATTTGAAACAAATTTAATACACTATTTCCTCCGCTTCGTAAAGAATGTCATTTTAAACTTGTTTTTTTTGTTTAAAAAAGAATATCATTCTATGTTTCCAATGTAACTTTTTACACTCACATCATGTTTTATCATTTATTTAAATATATCTTTGAATTTAAACCATTTACATTTACTTATTGGTATATTAATATGGATATATTTGTATATTTTAAGAGTTTCTTAATCTACGTGAAATGTGTCAAAATAATATTTTTGTGAAACAGAATAATTAATATTTAATGATAAATGTACCCAAATATTAAAGCCATTATGAAAGTGAGGGCAGGCATTATGCCCCAAAAAGCAGATCCCAACGTAGCAGAAGTGTAGCTGAGCCCAAGCAAATAGAAATATTGCATCAAACTCGCCCTGCCAAACAAGAATTGTAATAAAAGTTTAAATCTACATAAAATAAAAGAGGGACTGAATTGTAAGAAATTATGAGTTAAGGGATTAAAACTGAAACTTACCCAAAAAGGGCACTGACGAAAAGCTGACACAATATGCTTGTGGTTAGCTTCGGCCTTGTTTTCCTGACCAAATCATGACATCGAATATTTATTTTGTCCGGAACAAAAAATTCTGATTCTATCTATACTGTTTTAACACATCAAACGTTAATTTTTTTTGTCTTTTAAAAAGAAAACTTTTCACAACATAGTAAACAAAATTCAGTTTGAGAAAACATTGCCTTGAACTTTTTATTTTTGTTTAGTTTATAAAATAGTATAAAATAAAAACCGAATTATAAGTAATTTTGACGTTGAAAATAAGATTAACTTTTAAAATTTTGTTTAGTTTATCAAGCAGTTAAAAAAATATAGAAATTGAAAACTAAGAAACAAAATAGTTTTAATGATTTAAAAAAATAGACTTACCGTTCCCAAAAATAAGCGATGGGAAGAAGAAAAAAGGTGGAAATACTCAAACGATAGGTAGCAATAACCATATGATTAATGCCTCCATCAAGAACTTTCTTAATCAAAGCGTTAACCATCCCATTAATCATGTTAATCACAATAATCATGATCAACGGTGCCCATTTTCCATCGATATAACCCATGATTGGGTAAGCTAATTAACTATTTGTTAATATATAACTTAATAATCAAACTCTCTCTCTCTATCTCTCTATCTCTCTATCTCTCTATCTCTCTATCTCTCTATCTCTCTATCTCTCTATCTCTCTATCTCTCTATCTCTCGCTCTCTGGCTTCTTTTATCTGTCTCTTTTGTAATAACTTGTTTGAGGAGTGAAGCATAGAGACTAGGTGGATATATTTATATAGATCCTATATGCTGAGTTGGAGGCAATTGTTTTTTTTGAAAAAAATGAGAATATTAAAGAATGAGTCGTCAGCTATATATAGGGATGTCAATCGGGCTAGTCCGGCCCGATCCGGCCCAAAATCCGTAAAGTCCGCATATATTTGAGCCATGTCCGGCCCGGCCTGAAAAAAAATTGGGCCTATATTCCAAAGCCCGGCCCGGTCCGGCCCGAACAGGGCTCTAGGGTTTTTCGGGCTTTTTTGGGCTTGTTCGTTCTTTTATTTACAAACACAAAAATTCACAATTCTCAGATCAATAATTAAAACAAAATATTTATCAAAATAAATCTAAATTGAAATGTATTATATCAAATCCAATTAGATTTAAAAGCAAAAGTTTGACAAAAAAACAAATAAAATTCAAATAAATTATATTACCAAATAAAACATAAAATCAAAACACTTCAAATCTAGGTAGTAGAGTTTAGATTAGAATCTCCTTCATCGTCTTCTAAATCCTCATCACCATCAAGAGGTACATATAAAAAAAAGTAAAATAATATTAAGTTTTGACATGTTTAAATTATATAGAAATGTCATTGAAAGTCTATCTATATATATAAAAGAGAATGTTTCAAAGTTAGTAACTCGCAAGATCGCGACACGTGTCGAGTTAATCGATCAGATTTTGACACGTGTTTAATAAATTTCCAACTATATTATGATAGATATTTGATAAATTTCTAATTATATTTTAACACATAATAATAACAATAAAAGTAAAATTTATAATTGAATCCTAATCCTAAAAAGAAAAAGGAAAAAAAAAATTATAATCCATTCATAATCCTCAAAGTAAGGCCCTGTTCGTTTGATCATCTGGCATTTGCATCCAGATGATCCATTTAAATGATTCATCTGGATGAGTCATCTGGATGATGTTCGTTTCCATTTTTTGTTGTTCATTTGGATGATTCATCCAGATGAATTTGGATGAACTTTTGTTTGTTTGATCATTTTACATCTCCATCTAGATGTTTTTAATAGGAAAATGACTATAATACCCATGCTTTAAACTAATCATATTTTTAATTTTAATCTTAACCATATTAGTTTTAATTCATGATCTAAACAATATTTACAATCAAATAATTTTTAAATTACTATTTTTGACATTTGTAAATAATCCATATATATATAAAATATTAGTTATGTTTAGATTAAGGAAATTAAACAAAAATTATAAATAAAAGCAAATATTTTTTAAAAAAGAAAAACCTATATTACATATTAGAATAAGAAAATTAAAATATACATAACACTCCTAAAAAGAAAAAAGAATAAAGGCCAAAAAAAAAATTAATTACCTTTTTATTACATATTAATGTTTTGGTAATTTGTTGTATGTATTTTTGATATATTTTAAAAGCTTTACGTTCGCGTGTTGATTCCTTATTATCCGATGTTATATTTTGTTTTAAGGGTTATAAAAAACCTAAGAGAGAAGATGAGATACCTTGAAGGTTTGGAGTTTAGGTTAATAAAAGTGATCTATATATATAGCAAAACATATAGGGTTTTAGATTTTTTTTTAAAAACGTTAAAATAGCCGCTTTTCTTTTTTTTCTTGTTTTGCGAAAAATTGGCTAAAAACCCTAATGTTTACGGCTTAGTATACTATAAACCGTCCTTAACCTTGGCGGTTTTGTATAATAATAACCATAAAATCGAAAATTGGTACAATTTAAGTGGATCGTACACATCATCAAAGCTAGACGAATAAGAATACAACACATAAGCCATCGATTTTCAAAAAATGGTATAAACGTCATTTCACAGCCGAAACTCGCTGTGAGCGCGACACCTAAGCAAATCACTACACAAATAAGTATATAGATTAAGAACTTATTCATAATCTTAAAAGATAAAGTTACTAAAAAATTTAAAAATAAATTTATCCTAAAAGGCAAAAAAAAATATAAAAAAATAAAAAAAATCTTTAGTTTTTCCATTTAGATTAAAAAAATTAATCCTAAAAAGAAACGAATTCTAATTTTTTACCTCTATATAAACCACAATTTAATAGTATGTCAATTATACACCAAATAATTAAAAGTCTAATAATCGTATCCAAAGCAATTTACTGCATTTGCTTCACCAAATAATTTTCTTAAGGTATATATTTATTTCATCGGAAATTTTGTTTTTTAAATTTATGTATTATATATTTTCACGGGTGATCTAATTTTATTTTTTATTTTTTCGTTTTTAATTTTTTCATGGGTTATAAAATATTAAATTACAAACCCGCATATATGCGGGTACTTATCTAGTATATAACAATTTAAAAAATATGAATTAAATATGGATGAATGATAATGGTACATGGATCACGAAATGTATAGAAAATATGTCAAATTATTATTTTTAGAAAGATAAATGTTTAAATAAAATCTCTAACTAATTAAAATATAAAGTTTCGGGCTTTTCGGGCTAGCCCGAACCCGATCGGGCTAAACCCGAAAACACACTAGCCCGAATGGGTTTTAGCCCGATTTTTTTCGGGCTTATATTTCTAGGTCCGAACCCGCTGTTTTTCAGGATCGGACCGGGCCGGCCCTCGGGCTTTGGCCCTAATTGACACCCCTAGCTATATATGAGTTTATTCTATCACTATGAAAACAATTTAATTTTCAATTTGGGTATATGTAATATGATACTATCTCCGTTTCAGAATATTTGATTTTCTGAAATTTTCTTCTTGTTTCAGAATATTTGATTTCATGTATCTAATTAATGCGCTTTTGATTACAAGTTAAAATAATTAATTAATGTATTTCGATTTACAAAATAATTTAACTACAAGCATTAAGTGAGAGGAGATGAAAAGCCCAAGTGAGAGGAATATTATCCATTATAAAACCAATACTCCCTTAAATATTTTGTTTACACGAATGATTTTTATTACAGAAATAAAACACCAAATGATTATTTAAAGTAAGCATCTATGTGAAATATTCAGAAAATCAAATATTCTGAAACAGAGGAAATATTTAATTTTCTTGGTGGAAGAGAGTAGTCGTTTCTTTTAGGACTAAAAGCTTAGCTTATAATCCTAAAGCAGCTGTTTTACAACTTTAGCTTAATAAACAAAAATAGCCAAGTTAAAGGGGGTACTTTCAAAAATAGTTAAAAAAAACAAGTTGTTTTAAAATTAGGATTATGTAACTTATTACAAATAAATTTATTTATTTATTATTATTATTATTTTTGTTTGGTCGGAATTATCAATTATACTTAACAAAAGGAATTTGGCGAACTACAGATTTATAGGGTGTCTTAACTTCTAAGTTTAGAGAAGATTAAAGTGTGTTAAAAAAATTTATTTTTCCTAAGCAGATAAACTTTGCTTTAGTTTTATTTGATGAAAATGATTGAGCTTTATCCAACTTTAATTTTGTGTTATCATGACATTAGACTCTATAATTAACAACGTGATCAATTAGTACAAAACAAGAAACCTAAAACGTACGTCCCCCGTTTATGTAGATGTTTTGAACATTTGCATACATTTAAGGAAGTACATCAAATGCATATATACTATAACCTCAACAATTTATCTTCAAGGGGATCTCAATGGTTTTTTTAATTTTTAAACACATAATTTGCAATGAATATTTTTAGAACTTTAATACTGACTCGAGGGAAAGCTATATTTGGGGTCGGTTAAGTAAGCTTAGAGCATGATTATCGGTGACCCCTACACACGGGGTCATCCGAAATATTTTTTTTTTTTTATTATTAATTTTTTTTTAAAAAAAAAAATTAATTTTTTAATGTCGCGACGAATCAGGAAGCGACACGTCATCATAAATCGGATGACACGGCGTGCGCGGGTGTCACCGCAGAGACACACAGACTCCCGGTTCATCCACGTGTCGCTTCCTCATTTGTCCAAAAAAAAAAAAAATTTAAAAAAATCGGATGACCCCGTGTGTAGGGGTCACCGATAATCATGCTCTTAGAGCATCCCCATCAATGGGTTTTCAAAAGGTATCTCACCATTAAAATAATATAAAAAAAGGAAGAGAGAGATGAGAATCGATTTTCATTTTAGATATCCATGAGAACCTCTCTTCACACTTGTCTCTTTTTTTTGGTTTATTTCTTGTTTTAAAATTAAAATTTAATTATA